>BPLR01006298.1:0-47567 GCA_021605095.1 Caerostris extrusa
GTACTCAAATGAGTGCCGGGCCGGAGCAATTGATCTTCCCCACATGCTAAGCCCGATTGGTGATCATATCAAGCAAATCAAGTCCCTTCAATAAACCCAGGTGAGATTTGCCTTCCCTAAGACCAATATCAAGAAGGTAGCATTAGACATATGCTAGGAATGATTCTCCTTTTCATATGGGCCCACTTTGTTTATATGACATTATGTTTTATAATTTGTTTGGTTCAGAAATTTTCAAATGTGCATATCCTCTCTATCATTCATTTTCAAATGACCTTATTACTACATCGTTTCAGATTGTTATTCTCATTTTACTATCTGTTCAAGGAAAGCCAGTTTATTCATATGACCACCATGGAATATTCGGCTGGCGCCATATCTGTGCGGTGGCGAAACCTATCGGTGTTTGCGTCGAAGAGCCCTGGTTCACCTGTGGGAGGTCAACGCCCACCTCATTACGGAAAAATATCTATCTGGCGAGGAGGTGCGTCTGGCACGAGGGGTGACTTCCACATTCTGGGTTGAAGAAGAAAAGAATCAGCTACTGAGAAGAGGGGTTGAACTTCACTACACAACCAAGAAGAAAGTTTGTGTGGAAGTCTATCTTCAGTTTGACTGCGGCTTTTCACTGTAATAGAGGAGTTGAAACTCGGCACGACCAAGAGAAGAGTTCGATGATGCCGCTATTTGTGAGAATGCAGGCCCCAATTGAGGCTGCGCAAGCTAAACCGGGGTTAGGAAGAGCTCCGCGGCGACCAAGAAGAAAGGTTATAATAGCGGCGTTGCATCCTGACTTGGGCCTACGGCTGCATAAACTAAACGAGTTGTTGAAGACAAGCTACGACCAAGAACCAGTCAGGTATTGTGGAGGGCACCTCGCTCTTTGAGGAGCTTGATGGCTGCATAAGTAAAGGTTCAATAAATTTGTACCAGAGAGAAGAAGGTGGCGTCGTGGCAGTCCATCTTCGAGCTTGATGGCTGCCTAAATAAGGAAATTAATTCATTACAAGGTTCATTGGAACAACATTGTGCGTAGTCGAATGTTGGGCTGAGTTTTAACAAGCGACTTCTCATGCTTATCGAACAAGGGTACCAATAGTTCAGGAGGCTCCATCTGGGTTTCTAAATAAATGAAATCACACCTTCATTCTTAAAATTATTTTAGACTGACGAAGTTTGCAATTAGTACCAGTTCAATGGGTATGTAAAAGTAAACGTTAGGGGTTTCTACTCTCCGTGATTAAAGCGGCCTGATATTCGCACATTGAGCGGCTCTGCGGCCTTTGCCTGGGCTTCCAGATTCGAATTCTGTCCGGGGTATGGATGGTTGTTAGTGGTTTTGGAATTTCCATTAAACTGTAGGTCCCGGTCTAATTAGCCCAAATTGTGCAAGTGACCGTACCTCGTTCCGCTACGAACTTTTGCGCTAAATCAACTTCACACTAGCGAGAGGATGAATATGAAATTCGAATTGCATTAAAAAATCAATTTTCTTGCCAAAACGAATAGATTTGAACATTTATAACTGTAATCGTAGAAGTATATTAATATATATGTAATTAAGCAACGTAAGGCTTGTTATTTCATATCCTTCTCGTTCAAAGTATTGTTAAGTAAGACTTGTCGTTTACTGTCTAATTATATTTGATTAAGTATAAATACCGAAGTTTAAAAACTTGAGAAATTGTAGAAAGTGCACGCCCCATTGATTTGCGACATCAAACAAACTGCTTTTTTGACAGACAATGTCTCAATTTTACAAGAGTAGAAGACATCCATAAACACTTCAAATGCGCTATTTCATCTAAATGCAATTTTCTAGTATTCTATTTTTATTAGAAAGTAGTGGTTTTTCATCTGTCTGGGAGAAATTGCTTCCATTTACTTTTCTTTTATATCCTTGTTATAATTCTAGAATTTGTTATATAATTTATTTTTGTTATACTTTTTCTACTTTATATTAGATAACATTATTTTAATAATAACTACTTACTACATAACAACTATTTTATTTACCAATATATCCTAGTAAGAATTTTCGCTCCGGAAGATTCTCGCTTCTTATTAGTAAAAGCCAAACTTTTACAAACCACGATTTTCAAGAAAAAAATCTACAAGGTACATACGCTTCATGAGAAATTTTGGTATATAGATTTTTTGCATTTGTTAAAATAAAAAATTCATCATGTATTATTTGTATAGATCAATCTTATTTTCAGTTTTGTCATCCAGTCTGGGATTTGCAATAGTATCGTCCCTAACTGCAGGATGGAAAGTTACATTCTTTCACAGTTCTAAGACTTTACCATTTAATTCATAAAATATATGTTAAAATAAAAAATTCCTCACGTATTATTTGTATAGATCAATCTTATTTTCAGTTTGTAATCCAGTCTGGGATTTGCAATAGTATCGTCTAACTGCAGGATGGAAAGTTACATTCTTTTCACAGTTCTTAAGACGTTACCATTTAATTCATAAAATATATGTTAAAAAATAAAAAATTCATCACGTATTATTTGTATAGATCAATCTTTTTCAGTTTGTCATCAGTCTGGGATTTGCAATAGTATCGTCCCTAACTGCAGGATGGAAAGTTACATTCTTTCACAGTTCCTAAGACGTTACCATTTAATTCATAAAATATATGTTAAAAAAAAAAAATTCATCATATTATTTGTATAGATCAATCTTATTTTTAGTTTGTCATCCAGTGTGGGATTTGCAATAGTATCGTCCTAACTGCAAGATAGAAAGTTACATTCTTTCACAGTTCCTAAGACGTTACCATTTAATTCATAAAATATATGATGCATGTCAGAATATTCAAGAATGGAATAATTTTTCAGAAGATTCTAAATATTACCTTCTTTTACAAATTAAATTCTGCAAATCAGACGTGACCATTGACTGTAATTGCCTAAAGAAATATTTACAAACGTAAATATAGCTGTTTATAAAAGTATGCCTTTTTTAACTGCTACTCGTCGGATAGTGTCTATATAATATCAAATAAGCTTTCTTTGGATCTGATGTCATAGATTTGCCGTCACATTTCGCGTTAATATCATGAGTCACAGCATTATGTTTGGTTAGGTATTTTTTTATGTAATCCAAGCAAGACATATATATAATTTCAGATTTAAAAAAGGTTTGTCAACATTTATTACATTTGCTAAAATAGTGAAATGGTTACATCTAAAATTTTAAAATTTATTGTTAAGAATAAAAAGACAGAAATTCATATTTTGAAACTTATTTATTTCGCAAGCATTGTTTATTAACATAAAATTTAGTTTTAAACAAATTTTAATTAATTTGTTAATTAATTGAACAAATCTTAATTAATTAAAGTAAATGTGTTTATGTTTTTTAAAGTACTTACACCAACTTTCAAATGGCTTGTTTTTTATCCAGTATTTAATAGGTTCATGAGACAAGAAAACATTGACGAATGTCATTTACCACAATGAAACTTCATTTTAGTCCTCGATCCAGTTATCGGGTATCAAATGTATGAATTATATTTCCAAAAGGAAATGAATCCGATACAAAAACTATGCGAAATTAAAAATGAAACAGTTGACTTTTTAGAAAGACTTTTTAAGAGATTGATACAATCTTAAAGTTCCAGGCATTTTCCAGAAGTTCTTCAAGAATTACGTAAGTTTTAAGTTTTTTACTTGATCGATATTTAAACAATATTTAAATTTGTTCTGTGAGCTTCATTTTTTGCATTTTGAAGTGACGAGGCGTCGTTATTTCTCGAATTGATGGGATACGTACTATGAAAAAAACTACCAGTTCATTCAAATATTTCCCTAAAAAGAATTTAATCCTTCAAATTTCATGATATGCATTTTACGCTATCATCATCAAAAAAAGAAAGAAAAAAAAAGTTTATTGATTGATATTATACTTAAGTATTTGGCTGGCTTCCTTAAATATAAAGAATATTTTCGTTAAAAACTGTATTAAAATTAGAAATGCAGGTAAAACAACCAGAAAATAGCACGCCAAAAACTACACCTGGCGAGATTCTCATGAACTGCAGACAACACTTTTTGAACCTTCCTTGAACAGTACAGTAGCAGAAAAAATATAGCATTAAGTTTTTAAAATATGAGCTATTTACTTTCCTTTTAGGGTTGTTTCAGATATTTCTTCTTGAGCACATATACTTCAGAGCTGCTGTTTAACGTTTGTTCGAGAAGCATAGACTGCGAGATTTTCCTATGGATAGCAAAATAAAAGTGAATTCCTCGGAAACTATTTCTGAAGAAATAGCAAACGTGAACTTTGAAAAGACTGTTCAATAAAGCTTAATATTTTTAAGAACTTAGTATTACGATTAGATGATTTAAAATGGAACAGATGGCAGTTGTTGAAACGTTCGAAAAAGCGAGTGTGTGATGCTGAAAGGTTCAGATCATTATTATATTTTCCGAAATGAAAGCATGTCTCCAAATGGTGAAATATTAATATCATCCAATTATGACATTTTTATTCTAATAAATAATAATAAACATATATTGAAAATTTAAAAGAAAAATTTCCTCAAACTCTAAAAAGCGAAGGAGCTTTCTATAAAAAAAATATCACACACAGAAAAATAACTTTGATGAAAAATTTCAAGTAATAAATGCGTTAAATGAATAGGCTTAAAAACCAAATTTTGTGTTCAAAAACGTCAGAAATCTTTAGAATAAAACTGGAAAGGCTTGAAATCTATTAGGATTTATTTAATAAATAAAAGTGAATCCTGATTTTAAAAATTTGATCCTGAAAAAAAAAAAAAACACTAAAGTGTATTAATTGGGCAACTAACAAAAGTTAAAATGAAATGAAAAATTTATTACACATCGAAGACGAAGGCTATCCCAATAAGCACCACAAATTATAAAAGATACAAATAGAGCGTGAAAAGGACAAATAAAAAGCCGTGGAAAAATTTCCATACTTAATTAGTCACAAAAAGTGACGCTTTAAAAATTGCATTTTATGTAATTAAAAAATGAAAAGCTGATTTTTTAGCTACAACGGAAAAGCAGAACAAATTGCTTAACGCATGATCAGGATATCCTTTTCAAGAATGATGTGCCTTTCGTTCCTGAAGGAGACATTTTGAAATGCTTGTTATTTTTTGTTATGATTTGACTAGTCATAACATTTGTTACGGAGTTTTTAATGAAATTTTATCAGATTATGTATCATGAATAGTTTTTGTACAAAAATGAATATGAAATAAAAATTAATCAGAATCAATTTGGTCTATTTTTTAATTCATATTGCTCCAATTTGGTCTTATTGTTCAGGCCATGATAATTTGGATGTTCTAAATAGTATACTTTAGCTATTAAACTATTTTTAGTGTGTTTTATTGCTTTTTTTTTTGGAAAAAAAAAAATTAAATAACGCAAATTCTGTAAATGCCAAATTTATGGTCCTTTTTTACTCAAAATGTATCCATAAAATAACAAATTTTTTTTTAAATATATATTTTCACATTTAATTTGTAAGTGGCTTAATTTTTTAAGAAATTTCAAAACCCTTGGCGAGATTTTTTATTCAAGCGTATCTAAAATTTAAAAAAAATTCCCATTTGAGGAAAAAAACAATTTTAGTGTCTATTATACATACTTTATATATCCAAAATAAAGTTTCTTATTAATATTCTGCACTGTTCAATATAATATTTCTGTTATTTGAAGTTTCTTAGATGTCTTGCTTCTTTTTTTACTTTTTATATGCTGAATTTTTAAAATTTGCTAAGAAGCTAATGCTTATTTCACATAATTAATGTCTATAACTTTAAAATTAAAACTACTTTAGTTACAATCACTAAACAATATTTAAGCATGTATTACCCCTATATAAAACAATAGAAGTATTAAAGAGTGCCACAAGTTGTGTTGAATGTTATCGAAAGTTTTCTGTGAGATTTTAGACACGTAAGTCAGTTGATGTCTTAACGTAGTTTTTCAATTTGTAAGTGGCTAAAAATTAAAATCACCCCTTAATTCGACATAGTTTGACAGATTCTGGAAAGGTTTTACTATTAATTATTTGTATTCTTTCAAACCTGTTGTATTAAAATAACACAATGGTGCCCTAAATTATGATATAACAAACCGAAAATTATCCAAGAACTTGAAGAAATATGGTTATAAATATCTCTTTTACAAAGAGTATCACCTCACGCTATAGGCTTACTATTAGTAAGCTGTTAAACAGTTGATTAAATAATTCTTATTTTAACTTGCATCTTTTATTGACTCCACCTTCGCAAACAATTTGTAAATACTTAGCATTGGTTAAAATGTTTTGCTGGAAACGTTTGTTGCAGTTCGTGGGAGAAAATGAGTTTAGAAGGACGTTCCGCAACAAGATTGAGGGCTCCTCGATTTACCTTTTTCTAGGAAGGCTGTTCAACTAGGATGCGAAAGAAAATGTTTTTTATGATGTTAAGGCAATTCATTTTCTTTCAGTCTTCCATTTTTATACAGAAACTAAGAAATGAAGAAATATAATGAAATAATGAATCGGATGCATGTTATTACATTCCTTTTATAATTCGATTTTTGGAGCAGCAAATTTCAAAAACCTTTAGCTCAAGGGTCTCTTTTTTTTTGATATTTTTAAATATTCGTGCCTGAAAAATTTACTTATAATATAGTTAATTTAAATGGATTAGTTAGCAACAGCTATATTGTTGAGAGCAATTAAAAATGAAACATGTTGTAGTTATCCGTAGCCTACTTTTGGAATAATAAATAGTACTTACCAATGAATTCTTGAAGCACATGTTTCCAATAGACAATTTCTTAAAACCCCAATCGAGTTAAGACTCTTATGTTACGTAATAAGAATAGTTATGTTACGTAGGAAGAATTACGTAAATAAGCACCACGCATCAAGGCTGATAATGGATCAAAATTATGATATCTTAATTTGCAAAAAGATAGAAAATACTTTTCTAAAGTATTTAATTTTTTCTTTTTAAAGAAGTGGATCACGTTTCAAATTTTAATCTTCCATTAAAATCTAAGATTTTTTTTTAATGTCAATTTTACTTCGAAATTGTTCGTTTCCTCTCTCAGAATCAAAGTAGTGAAATAATTCTATTTTTGTGTGTAAATCACTTAGAAACTTTACCATGATGCATTTCACTTCAGCAAACTGTGTCTTTTTTAACCCAAAAAGAGGCAAGCAGTATTTATGTGTGCTGACCATTTGGTTGGATTTGACTTAAAGTGCATTTCGACGTTTCGCATAAACTTTTACGAAATCAAACAGATAAAAGAAAATAGCTTGCTTTTATTCCACCCTAAATTCGAGACATTCTTGACTTTGAGCCGCCCTTTTCTTAAGTATTCGCGCAAAAGTGCATTTTAGAATGGTAGCATGTATTTTCTTTTTGACAGCATTTGTTATGTATTAAGCGAAGAAATCTGACAAGTAACATGCCAGTCCCTAACATAAACATATTTTCATTTTCATTTGCTTTAAATATCAAAAACACTCAGAATATATTCTAACTTAAATATATTTGAAGATATTTCTACTATAAACATTGTTGTAATTATTTCTACATTAATTTTTTTAAAACTATTAATTCAAAACTTGATACTGTTTTAGTGAACGTTCCAAATGAACTAATTTCTTTGAGTATTACCATCCAGAAAAATCGATAGAATATTACGAATGAAAAGCAATATTAAAAATCAAATTTCTTAAATTTTCACTTAATGATCGAATGACATAAATTGCAAACTATAACGATATTCTAAGACTTGTATATTGTACTGCCGTTTTCGAATGACACTCCTTTGGTACTGGCACCAAGAATCGTCTTCTGCACTGCACTACCACGCCTTCGAAATCCATAATTTCGAGAGTTAATCGGATCATCTTGTATATTTCATCGCTGTATAAAATTATCTTCGTGTAAATAGAATCACTTATGCAACTATGCATTTTCTGTTTGTATATTATTCTACCCACTCCCTTAGGGTGTTACCTTTCCTATATTAGGCAATATATATTTGCAAAATTGCAACAATATATTGCAACATTTTTTTTAATATTTAAATACAAATTACGTTCACCTATATTTATGTAAATGAAAACAATTCAAATTGATAAAGGAAAAATAATTCATTTAATGAAAATCACATAATATAAACTTCAAGGAAAATATAATATAACAGTATATAAACTTCAAGAAAAAAAAAGTCATCTCAAATACTGTATTTTCTAACTCTTCTGTCAAGTTTCTTCCGTATGCGTTCGATGGGATTCATATCTGACAACTGAGGAAGGTATGGAGCTGTGTAGGTGCTTTGTAATGGAACCTCGTTTTGGTTCATTGGCTTCTAAGCTGTAAACTGTCAACAGATTCCTGTCCATGATCTTGCATTATCTTCGAATATTTGAAACGATCTATCACACCTCCAATGAAGATTAATATCTCAACATCAGCAATGACCTCCAATCCATGATTCTTCCTCTATCATGCTTCAATGTTGTAATGACATTTATGAGTTTCAATTCTTCGTTTCTGAGATGTTCAATTTTGGCACCTCTCCTAGGATATATTTACTCTCAGTGGTAAAAGGTCAATTTTCCAAATATCAATATCCTTATGAATGTATTAATAAAGTTCAAACTGTTTTTATTTGTTTTATTTTCTCTGCAAATCAGCGATCTTCTTCACGGATTTCCGCCATAAAATCCTTCCATTCAGAGGATTATTCGAATTGTTTCCACATTAGCCTTCTTACTTCTTTTCGTCAACATATTACATTAATTGAGAAGCGGACAATTTTGAATTTAACTTTACTTTCAACATCACTGTTCTAGCATCTCGATCACATAAAATATTTGACAGTCCACTATGACGTTTCCCAACAATTTTTTCAATTTCTGCGTAAGATTTTTTATTTCTCATTAATTTAATACAAATTCCTTATGCCAACTCCAATTTCCTGTGTTAGAGGCATTTTAATTAGAATAGCAACAGCCCAAAAAGCTTGACGAATACTCAAAATTCCCTCTTCAATAATGAAGTGCAACGTTTTCCCGTTCCTGTTGAAAAAGAGCAAAAAGCGAGCAGTGTTCTACTAAAGCATCTGCTGTATATATAGATTTTGTTTGTCGTGAATATTCTAGAGGGGTAATTTGGTTTTTGTAAAAATAGTGTTCAATTTATAAAATGTAACGAATCCTTCCGTAAATGTAATTTTTTTAACATTAATAATTACTTAAATCTTAAATTTAATTTTTTTAAATATTAAAACTTTCTTAAATCTCGTTATTTTAATAATTTCATGTTGACTTTTGTGGCTGACTGAATATATTATGGCGTAAAAACTATTTCTGGGGGCTAGTCCGACAATGAAAGAAATGACAATTATTTCTCTACCGTATATAATAGCAAATAAATTAATAATTTATAAGACTTCTGTAACCATTTTTCAAGAAC
Organism: Caerostris extrusa; assembly: GCA_021605095.1. Taxonomy (NCBI): domain Eukaryota; kingdom Metazoa; phylum Arthropoda; class Arachnida; order Araneae; family Araneidae; genus Caerostris; species Caerostris extrusa. The sequence continues at coordinate 9,485 of BPLR01006298.1, forward strand.
TTTGTATTTAGAAATCATTTGAAATTTTATTATTATTACCAGTTTTGAAACAACTGTTGATGTCACAATATATTTTTTTTTTCACATAAAATAAAAAGTTGATGTATTTTATCGCCAAAAGTTAAAATCTCTTATTAATGTTGTTGCAGATTGTATATATAAATTTTGTAGCAGCAACTATAAGAAATATTTAGGTATTTTATATTGTACGATTGCAAACTTTAGACTAGTCGTCTAAATATTACTATAGAAATATAAAAATTCTTTGGTTGTGACAGTTCAGATCTAACAATGGTAAGTTGATAAGGATACGTAACATGTATTTTTAAGGTCCTTTACACATATGAGGACCATTAAAAGAGTTCTTTTTAAAAAGTTATTAGGAGTAAAGAATGCAATTATTTGCATCTTATACAAGCGACACTCATCGATTTTTACTTTAATGACTGGTTTTCAAGTTGATCCATCAACCTCTACTTTTGTCACCTCTTTCTTTGAAAGCCATCAAAATATTGAGCTTCTCTTTCAAAAAGTGAAGGCTCGGAAAAACTTTCAGGTAAAGTATTGAAACGTGCGCCAGTTATCGCCTTTCAGGCAGAACATTTTCAAGGACATCAATAGTTCATGAAAGCTTTCGGAATAGAATCTGAAGTTTCTTAGAATTTAAATCAATACTATCACGAAATAATGTAGCTAAGCAAATAATTTTTATAATTTTCTGTAATTATTTCAAAATGTTATTATTTATTTAGTTGCAAACGTTTGAAAAGAGGGCTTCTGAATGAAGACAAAAAAACTTCTTAAAAACTACATCATGGGTATTAACGTCAAAATTCTTTTAACCTACCTGATGAATTGTTTATCAACAATCAATACAGCCACAATAGCATTAATATCATGAAATTTATATTTTAGGAAAACGGAAGGCACTGCCTTCTGAAGGTATCCTGTATATTAGGATTCACTCAAAATTTGGCAGCGAATTGTTATTAATTTTGTTAAGGTGTCTTCAAATATTGCAAAATCTGCTATTCTTTTAGTATGAGTGTAACATATTTAATCAACCAAAGAATAACAACAACAACAACAACAAAAAGAGTCGGTGCTAAAACTATGGTTCTAAGGTAACCCTTTATTGGAGAAAATCAGAGCACACTAAAAATAATGTAATATATATATAATATTTTTACAAAGAAACAATAAAAAAATTGCTGTCTTTTTTTCTTTATATATATAGACTGACGGGAAAAAAATCCCAACACCAAGAAAGACTTGTGTTAGGTAAACGAAATTTGGTAGGCGAGTTTATACATCTGAAAGATGACATTGATTCAATTTTCGCTCTTTTCGCATAAGTGTAACGCTAGTAGCGCCACTGAACATGCAAATCAGGCTTGCTTTAAATGCGAAAGCCATTGCAGTTTGCGATACTAGCGGCGTCAAGAGAGATCTGTTGTGTTTTCGTATGAAAGCAGGTTCTGCCTTGCTGTCAGTGATGGCCGTGTGTTGGTCAGAAGGAGGCCAGGGGAACGCCTGCAACTAAATTGTCTGCGGCATAGACACACTGAACCTACACCTGAGTCATGGCCTGGGGGAGTAATTTCCTATGACAGCAGGAGCACTCTCGTGGTTATCCCAAACGCACTGACTGCAAATTTGTACGTCAGTCTGTTAATTCAACCTGTAGTGCTGCCATTCATGAACAGCATTCAAAGGGGAGTTTTCCAACAAGATAATGCTCGCCCTCATACCGCTGTTGCAACACAACGTGTTCTACAGAGTGTCACCTTATTACCTGGGCCTACGAGATCGCCAGATCTGTCTCCAATTGACCGTCCCAGTATTGACAAAACAAGTACAACAAGCATGGAACTCCATGCCACAAAATGACATTCGGCACCTGTATGACACAATGCATGCAGGGTTGCATTCAAAATTCTGGAGGTTACACCGGCTATTAATGTAACAGCATTTTACATTTGAACTGCATTTTCTTGATCTTAAATTAACCTGTGATCTTTAAAATTGAATCAATTAAACATGTTAACTAGACAAATGCGTTTTTCGAATTTCATTACGCTACAATAATTTTTTTCTTGGCGTTGGGATTTTTTTTCCGTCAGTGTATATATATATATTATAAGGATTTTTTTTTTTCTTCCATAAAGAAAGCAATTTTTTCATTGTTTCTTTTGTAAAAATTCAATTAATTCTTTTTTTTTGGGAAAAAATTTAGTTTATTCCTTACTATATTTTAGAAATAAATAAATTTAGTTCTTGTTTCTTCTAAAAATGATATTAATTCCTTGTTTTCAGAAATAAATAGTATTTATTGGTTTATATTAAAAGGAAATTGTCTCGTTTTCTTGGGTTCGATGATTCTGAAATGCTGCGATAAGACATTCTAAATAGATTAATCTAAAGTATTTGCCAACATAAGATAGGAATTTTTATTTTCAAAATTCTCTGTGTGTTGTCGTATATTATAAAACGTATTTTAATTATTTAAGATAAAAATGTATTCTACAATGTGTTATGAAGTATCGTATCAAATAATCTAAACCATTTATGAATTGTATGCTCCATTGCGAAAAGAGTCTTATTGAGTAAAAGTAAGTATGAAGCTTCATATGATATCTGCAACACTCTAAAAATAGACGTCACTTCAAAACATTACCTTTCCCACATTAAACTCTATTATATTATGCGAATCTCATGAGCCTACTATCATTATTCACCCGAAGTTATGACTTTTTACACATTTAAAAGTACTGGTGGAATGGAAGGAGAACCCATATTCAATGGTATTTATGGAAAATAAAAATGTGTAAATAGGAATCTTTCTGTTTATTTCAGTAAATTTATAATTTAAGCCTTAATCGAATAGATGTTTTATCACGAAATGCAGTAATCATTCACAGTAATTGTTGTGTTTTCTAGCCATTTAATTATTTTTAAACACCAGAACGTATTTTTATTATAAAGGATTATATACTTCTCATTCGGTAAATTGAATAGAAAAATAATTTTTAAATAAATGGACTCTCTACTAAAGAATCACGGCACCCCTATACTCAAATGCAAATTGCTGTTGGGTTTTAACACAAATTCATCGGATTGTCAAGACGGAAGTACTTCAGTAGCCAATGGAGGTTCTAATTTCCAACCTACGTGACACTTGCATTTGTTTGAGCACGGAATCGGGCTATTATTACGATGTATCTTTCACGACACTATTGAATGTTTACTAATAGGAGTGTTTTAAAACAATGCTAAAACAGCGATTGTAGAGCAATTCTTACTCTAAAAGCTCTCTGTGGATTATTTATTTACGAGACTAAAACTCCATATATCAAAAAAACGTTTTGGATGTGTCCCTGTTGTAAAAAAGATAGAAGTTGTGTATTTAAACTATTCGTGACTGGCGGTTATTTAGTTCGAATATTATGTTTGAATACTCATTTGTCTTCTACGATGGTTGACAGGTTGCCAGGTTGCAAAGATTCTTCTGGACATTATTGTTGACTAAACATGCGGCTGCATCCAACAATGAATTTGTTCCAAGTATTTTTTTTTTTATTACATTTGTAGAATAAAACATAAAAATAATTCTGCCTTGAAGATCCTTTTTGTGGTTAATATTGAAAAACTTTACTTATTGGTAAAAGATGTGAAATCGCAACTGCTATCCGTACAGAACTGCATGGTGCACGATTTTGTTACAAAAATCGTTATTTGTAGTTCTCCATAATTTTAGAATTAGTACATTGTATTTTATTCTGTATCTGAGGATCATCATGTATATTTGAAATTTTATAAAACTGTGTTTCAAAATAGAATATAGATAGATTTTAATTATGAAAATATTGCTTCATAAATTGCGAAATAATACAACAATACAGTAAAAATACCCAAAGCATTAGAGCATTCAGAGATATAATATCACAAAAGCGTATCTTTTAACTTCATATCTCACAAATTGTATTCCTATGAATTTTTGAATACATTAACTCATACATAAACGTGAAAAGTTTAAAATTTTCGGTTAAAGAACATAAATATCAGTAAGCTATTGATTAAAAAATCAGTAAACTATTGATTAGTTAAAGCAAAAAAATTTGATTTATGAAGCCAGTCCAACCGTATAATTGAAAGTTGAATCATCTCCCGTAGTTTAAGTGAGGTGATATGAAGTCTTTAATTTGATGCCTTGGGATATATATTTCCAGGAAACTTCAATTTCGTAATATGTTTTCTTTTTTCTTTATCCAAAATTATTTTTTTATTGAATGTATTTTGTTTCTTAAGGTTTGATTTGATTAAAATGAAAAAGGCAAAATGGATGTTTAAGAAAAATAATTATTTCTTTAAGCTGTGTATTCCCATGAACTTATATAAATTTCTCTATGTATTCAAAATTAAGTTTGATACATTTGCATTTAAACTTGAATGTTATCCTAATTTTGCCAATAATCAGCAATGATGTTAGTGAAAAATAAGGGAACTGTGTGGCATTGTAACATCAAAATAAAATTCACTAAATCATCTCCTTTACTATTAACCAAATCTACATAATACAACTAAATTAATATCAAACAACAAACTTTTAAACTAATACAACACTTGCCAATTGGATCCGCAATAACCCACTCTGCGATATCTCACTAAACTAGTCCAATCAAAACTTAATTGAATGATCTCCCTTACTTTGTTATACTGTCATAGCTAATAAAGTCCCACATCAAGTAAACAACACACCATCTATATACCAGACAGATTCGTTTCTATTTCAGAATCTTGTGACATAAGAGATTACTACACATAAATAATATAATCAATTTTATTCATAATATAATCAATTTTATTCATAATATAATCAATTTTATTCATAATATAATCAATTTTATTCATAAATATAATATAATCAATTTTATTCATAATATAATCGAAATTACCCAAAAATAATAACATTTATTAATAAAGAGGTGCCTTAGTCTTAAAAAAGTTAAATCAAATATCAGTTAATCATGTTAAACATTAATCGTCCATTGAAATCATGCAAATTAATTTTACGAATAAATATGCATATATATGTATGCCTGTTACAATCTACAAGACAATTCACTTGGTTTGTAAGCAACCAATAAATATCAAATTAGTTTTTCACTTTCTATATGTTATCATTCATTTAAAATCGATCTGATATCTTAATCTTATCTTTCGACAGTTTTATCACCAGTGAAATGTTATTTCAACAAGCTCAAATTTTCTCACTTACTGCCCTTCTTTTTCGTCAATCCATTGAGGAGTCATTGCGCTCTGCTTTCAACCGGGCAATGAATTCTTTGTAGAAGATAGTCTTCGAAAGGTCAGACCGGTTGCTCAGAAGGCGAACTCTTCTGACACTTGACGTCTTTCTTTCAACAAGCCTTTCAGCATGAAACGCTATTAACATTTCCACTCTTACCCTAGTCCATCACCGTTCTCTCTACACCTAGATCTTTTTTTTTTTTTTTTTCCTCACTGATTTCCTCTTCTTCTCGCTGACTTTTCTTATTTTAAAAATCGCCTTATACTGTCAAAAGAATTGAATTTTTAATTTTTTTTTCCCCATGCGATTATTAGGCCACCGATTCATTGCACACACGCCCATTTATCTTACTATTTGTTGAGGAGGTCTCAATTGTTATTCAAGGTTTCCATTGGTGCGCGTACAAATCTATTAAGTCTGGTCCCCTATTAGGTAGTATGGTGTGCCATTTTTATGGTCGGCATGCTTTTAAGTTCTACATTAGGGCTATTAAATCATTAATCAGTCCTGATTATTACTTTTGAAATGGCGCAAAGAACGGTCATCTTTATTACTTAAGTTATTAACAAAGAATTACTAATTAAAGTGAGGAATACTGATGATAATGATAATTAGGATAATAACTGATGATAATGATAATTAGGTCCATAAAGACCCCACAGGGTGGAGCTTCTGAATTGCTCATTTTTCTTTCTTTGTGATGCAGACCACCAGGAACGACATGTTCAAAATTCTTTTCTCACTTTCCTTATTTATATACCAACTAGTTAAATAATTATTTTTTGGAGCTCTGGAACTAAGATGATTCATCTGTGAATAAATATGAATTCATCATCTTCGGAGAGGAAGTTGAAAATAAAATACAGTTCTTATAAGTTTGCACAATATCCTACCACATATTATTTACTTTTAAATTTAAATATTCTTTTATTTCAGTAACTTTGAAATTGAAACTCATGCCAAAATGAAGTTTTATATAGGCTTAAATAAATAGATCTCTATACTAAATAATACTATTCTGTTACGGTGGCTGTTGGCTGACGATGATATTTCTAGTTCCACTTACCTGCAAAGCAATAGCAATTTAACAAATGTCAACAGCAAATCAAATTACAATCAATTTATACTCAATAATTCTAATAATACAAACTCGTAAAAAATGCCATTCTGTGGTAAGTATTAAGCACATAAAATAAAAGAAAATATCTCCTTAATATTAACGCAAAAAGGGATTGCGGAGTGACATCCTTCAATGCGCACTTGTACTTTAAAATCCCCAAAGAGTCTAAACTTCGAAGAAGAAAGAAAAAGAGCAGGATATGCGCATCGTTGTGGCTGTTTTCTTTTTTTCTGCAGAGTTTGCTGAAAATAGCAGCAAACAATTTCAATACGTTTTCATCGCCGGCAGCAAACGCAAAAAAAATGGGACAAATGGATTTCCCCACCGCTGTCGCCTGGACGATTTCACCACAAAAAGGATTTCAAAATAAAAGTTGCAAAAATCATAAATAGGGAACATGCGTATTATTCATTGTCATGGAAATTTGGAGTAGAAAAGTAAAAAAGCAAATCCTTTTCGGCTTGTTTTTGACTCCGCAAAAAGCGAAGAAACTGCAAAGCACTTTTTCAGATTTCAAAAATAATAAAAGGCTATTTGCATACATCTTTAAATCGGAGGATGCCATTTGCTGCCCTACTGTTTATTTTACGGTAGCAAAAAAAAAAAAAAATGCATCTAGGTATAAATGTACATCTTCAGAAAGGATGGATAAATTTTTAGAATTTTTTTTTTTTTTTTTTTTTTAAGGAAACGGAAGATCTGAAATGAAAGAAAAAAATCCCGTCAGATATGTAAATTGATTTGGTGCACTTGACACGAGCTCAATTACTTTTTCGCGTAAAACCGTTTAGTTACCCAGGTTGGGTAAAATCCGATTCAATTTTCTTTCCGCGGTTTCTTTTTCTACGCGATAGTGGAGTAAGATTATCTTCAAAGCGCAAAACTCTTATACTTTTGTATATAAATGTGTGTATCAGATTAAAAAAAAATGCTTTTTCTAAAATTTGAAAAAAGTATTTGTGCTTAGAAATAAAAAAAAATGAATAACTTGTACATTTTTTTTTTTTTATTTGTTACAGTTGTGTCTGTAGCTGGTAGTTTTCTGTAATTGAAAAATATTTATATTACAAGTTTCTGAAGTTATGCAAAAGTTTAAATTTATGTTTTATAATAAAGTAGAAATATTTATAAGATTGAAATATTATTAATGCCTTTCAATACAATTCATTTAAAACTAAATAGCCATAAATGAACGGAAAATTCTAAAATTTCCATCAAGGAAGGATATTGGGGATTTCAAGGTAAACTGAAAAAATCCTTCAAAATATTATGACATTTAATACTTCAAAGTGATAAGCAGAAATTTTTATATTTCAATACTGAAACACGTAAAAAATTTCATTTTATGTCAAAAAAAATAAGATTTAATATTAATAACATATGGATTAAAATTATTCGCTGAATATAAAATGAAAGTAAATGCCAACAGATGTCATTTGGGCCAAAGAGTTCGTTTCTATTCAGCGAACAAGATGCTATGACACCTTACAAAAGTAAACATATTAAAAATAAATTAAAATTGAAAAATACAGAGAGCTATATATATACGTATCCTTAAAAGAAATCCTTGTTATTTCCCTGTTTTGGGATGCGTACAGACAATTATTAGACTTAAATCGATGGATTATTTCGATATTTGATGCAGAATTTCCTTCATAATTTGAAAATAATTCATAAGCCAGCTCTGAGGCTACTCATAATATTCAAGTTGAAATTCTAGATTATTGATGAAACAAGTTCAGCTACTTCTAGCGTGAGGAACTGCCATCTTTAACTTAATGGCACGCATCAATCTCTGAAGTAACGTAAATTACGGTAACTTAGGGGAAAATTAGGGGAAACGCCTCTTCTAATGATTGTTCATTGAGAATGCTAAGCCTAACCACACCTTAACAATAAGATAACTTTTTAATCATCAACTTCTTTGAGTAAGTGCTTCAAATAACCGTTTTCAGCTTCAATTATTTCATTAACTAAAAATTGATGCATGAATTGTATATGAACCAAGCGAAGAGTGTATTGGAGAAAATATCCTATCAATGGCTTCGGAGATAATTATTTACTTAACTTTAGTGTATTGATATTTGCAAACTATGAATCATTATGGTTATTTAAGACATTTAACATGCATTCCATTTGAAAAAATGTCAATTGCATAAAATATGCTAGGATGTTCTGTGAAAAAAAGACTGGACTTATTCAATATTTTTTTCCAATAAGGAGAGAGATTTCCGTCAGCATTGCACATAAAAAATCCGTTAATTTATTGTCAGCAAGAACACATATTGACAAATTCAATGAAATGAATGTGAATGCTTTTTTAACAATTTTCTTATAGAAAACTTTTTCACATTTATTAGAAAATCGGAAACCCAAGAAAACATCAATCGGGATGGCTTAATGACGATTCAGCATGTTGCGATGAGTCTACTTTTATCAAGGAAAAGAAAGTTAATCTCATTCTCCAAAGTTCTAGGTCTCAATTGAGCCAATTCTTTACAAAAAATGATGTTGTTTACCTTCATGGATATATATTTAATAGAAGCTTATAGACAATGGCTATAGTTATTTAAAACCAGTGAATTTTAACCCACTAGATATTTTGTGAATAAAATATTTACAATAGAAAAAATACAGGAAAGGAATTAATAGTGAAACTTTTTCAAAAACGAAAGGTATTTATTAAAGGGCAGATATCACCTCACTAAACTACTAATTTCTTGAAAGATTTACAAATGTTACAAATTTAAAAACATGCAATTTTTTAATAAATTTGATTAATAAAAGGAATTAAAAAGCAAATGAATGTCTTTATCCGTTAATAATTTTTCGGTCATATTCCAAACAATAGTTCGTATCTACTTAAGGAAACTATGATTTAGTAAAGTATCTGGAAGACGGGCTTAGATAACGGTTCCAAAAGTTGGGAACAGTGCAGTCAGTAAAATCTGGTTTGGGTGAATGTTTGATGAAAATCTTTCCCCAAATTTAAAAAGATTCTATTACCAACTACAATTTTTTTCCGATGTTGGACGAGATAAAGGGAAGTTCTTTGAGACGGTACATTAAAAATGAAAGTTAATGAGTTGCATTTTTGTGGCATAAAATCAAAATATTTAACATTGGAACAGCGATTTCGTTCTAAGGTTAATAAACAAGCAAAAATGTACACATTTCAAAATAAAATGAAAAAGAATTACTGGTTTCCTTCAAACACAAATGTCATTTTACATATAACTTAGTTGGGGCCTGAATGGCCGAGTGGCTAGCGCTTGGTACCATAGGTTTCGGGTTCGAGTCCCGGCGGTGCCATGGATGTTTGTAGTGGTTCGGAATCCACTTTAAACCGTAGGTCCCGGTCCTAATAGGATCGTAGAGCGTTGCGGGGGTATTGTTACTCCGCGTCCGTGGCTTTTCTTCTAGTTACACGTGCCCCCTGGGTAATGCAAAGTGAGTAACGTCTGTGCAGAGCTTGCCTTAAGGCATCCAAAACCAAGCCGTCTAAGTGTTTGCCAGCTGCATTGGAACAATATATATATATATATATATTACTTATTTGGTCTGATTTGAACCAAATTTAGCACGGCTATGTTTAGTGAAGGGAGTTTTAAGGTTCATATCATTTAAATATACCAAACCATTTTTGAATTAGAATCGTAATTATGAATCATCTAGAAATCATTTCAAATATTAACAATAGTCACATTACTGAATTGCGAATTTTTAGATAACTGAACTTGTTATTTGTAGTTGTTTTTTCCCTATTTCTTTAAAGTCTTCCTAAACTGTTTTTGTTTGATAGATTTTAGATGGATATTCGATTGTTTTTAAAATAAGTTTGATTGCAGGGAGATAAGAAATGAGGAATTCTAGTAAAATTATATATCATGTTGAAATGTTTTTAAAGGGAGGGGTTCTTTTTTACTTCCAATTTTACAATTTTCATCGAAGTTTTCTAAGCAATACTAACTAAGATGAAATATGTCTCATTATTTCTACTAAAACCAGGAGACCACGGGGGTCAATCAAAACAAATTCTCTCTATATACATTTAAAACATTTCAGTTGCTTTATTTTAAGTATATCTAACCTCTTGGCCTCTTTGGGCCCCGTGTGACGTATGTAAAAAAAAACTGTTTGGAGCCCCATGTGAAATATTTTATTTGAATGACAATTGTTAATCAAGACTACACTTTAAGATGTTTGACAAATGAGCAAAAGTGCTACAGAACAACACAATTTTATTTAAGTTGAAAAGAAAAATAGGAAATACAGATTGGCATTTAAATAAAAGAGCGTTTTAAAAGCCTATCATTTTTATATAATTTGATTTCAAAATAAAAATTCAATCTGTCCTGGAGCATTGATGTCGCTGATTTACTAAGCCAGTTTTTCGAACAGCAGTTCGAGGAAGAATCCGGGTGGGGACTTCCCCCAGGAGAAAGAAATTTCAACGCTATCCCATTTCCATTTTCTTATATTTTCACGCTCAAAGTTTATTTTTGAATTTTTTGTTATTGATATTACTATTTTTTCCTTTCAATTTTTGTGTAATAATGTAAATACTTCAGTTACTTCAAATAATGTGTAATAATTCAATAATATGTTTTAAATAGTATATAAATATAATATAATATCGAAATATAGACTTGATACAATGTTGTTTTCATATTGGTTGCTGGCAAGGGAAATTTTTAAATAGAAAGGGAAATATTTTAATAAGGTAAGTTATATAAAGTGTGAAATGTATTTCCAACACTAAAATACTGCATGATGCAACCAGATCCTTCTCACAATTTGCCTTTGAAACACACGGAGGGTGAAAGATCCCCCATAAAAAGTCCCGATCCATTTTCCTCGGTAACATGCTCTTTTCTAAAATAATTTATCATTTGACTTAATGTGAAGCCGCCTTTTCGTTAGTATATGGCCTTTTGATGTTCTGCTAAAAGGTTTAGGTCATATTTTACTGCAAAATTTATGTTTATGTGCCGTAAAACTAAAATAAAAAATATATCTTCAGGGTTCTTTCTAAAATTTCTTTATTGATTAAGCGAGAAGAATGTAAATATGTAATAAGAAAAGGATTAGTTATATACAGTGTTTCTTGTTTTTAAATCTACTTACTCGGTATTTACATTTAAAGAAATGTATTTTATTAAAACTTTTACGAGCTAAAAGCTGATTTGTAGCAATGTCATCAAAAGTAAATGGGAAATTTTATATTTATATATCTCCAATAACTTTGAATATATACACTTTCCATGTTCAAAATAACAACCCTATATTTCAGAGGAGTTCATGTAACACAAAAATAGGGCATCGATGTTATTAAAATGAATATATGAAAGATATAGATATATTTATATTTTTTGATAACTATGATATTCATTCAAAATATACTATTACTATTAGCTTTCCCGTTGCTTCTGCGTTTTCAAAACAGGAGAGGTGCTTTCTTAAGAATACATTTTTAAGAACAGTTGAAACATTTTCGTTCTCAAATCAAGCAAAAACATTGAAATCTTAATAACTGATATTTCGAAGTATAAGAAAATGACCTTCTCAGTTTTCCTTGTAGAAAACTTCTAAAGAGAACCAATTGAGCGATACTTTTCATCGAAATAAATTTAAGTTGCTGATATACTAAAGTTCTATTGATTAATTAACTCGTTTGATATTTATTTTTTACCTGTTCTAAATATAAAAGTTATCTATGAAAATTTTCCAGAATCCTTTTTTCCAAGATATTGAAGCTTTTTATGATTTGAAATTTAATCTAATGGAATATTTGTATTTTTACAATGAAACATCCCAAAGAAGAAATCACTCCCAGAGCTCCCCAGCAATCCCCTTTAAATGTCTACTTGATGTTTTACTTCGTGGCATATGTTAATCCAGTTAAGAGGAATACTTTTTAAATAAAAGAGAATTTATTTTAATTGACATTAATTCCTATTTTTGGGCCATTACTTGCTCTTTACTACTCTTTGAAGAGAAACCGTTTTATATGATTCGATTAATTACAATTTCCTTGCTAATTCGTATTTTATTTAAGCATGTTGATGACAATTTATGATCATTGTGGTTTCAGGAAGCTATACTAGGTGTATCAAAAATTAAAGCATTCTTAAAATCTTATTGCATACGCATAAGAATATGTAAAAACCATTTTGTAAGAAATGGATTGATAAAAACAGTGACTTTATTGTTAGAAAAAGCCCACTAAATGATTGTTTGCAAAATGAAATGCGTTCAGAGGAAACAATGCGTTGAGAAAAATCTTTGCAATAAAACATTGATTTTCGCATAAAAATTCTTTGAGAATATGCAGGGTCATGGATATCGCCGAGCTTTGATAAGAAAAAGTGGGATGTCAAATAAAATCTCTTCGACTATTTATATATTTCATTGGAAATGTATAAAACGGATTTTTTTTCATTCCAAAATCTTTCGATGAAAAATATTTGCGTCTGAAGGACGGATTTTTATGTTTTGGGGCTCCCAATTTCAATATCCGGACGTTGAATTGCAAAAGGTATATTAGATTTCGCGAAAGTTCAATCCTTACAGAGTCCATTTGAAAGGGTTTGCTTAGAATGTCTGAGAATTATGTGACGAGATTTTTTATGTTAACACAAACTTTTTCAACATCTGTTTCTGACGAATTTAACTTTCGATTAAAAAACTTATTTAAATATTTAAATCTTTTTTTTTAAATACCTTTTAATTATTTTACGCAAGATATAAAAACGAATTAGTCGAAGCACTTGTCTAATAAGGGTAAATCTTCCTTTAGATTTAAAAAATTACGAACTTAGAAAGGCATGCTTCGATGTTGTTTATGATATAATATCTCATAATTTTTGCGACAGATGCTTGCCGATTTCCAGTAAGACTTCATTATGTTTGTACAAATTTTTGTGAAAAAGACTATTATCTAATTGCACGATGTCATTTCCATCCATAAATATGAAGAGAGGTTACTTGTCTTCAAGGATGTTCAGGTAGTTGGGAGGATTTAAATTTCCGTGTACAATGCGAATGGAACCAAGTACGCCCCCATGCGAAAACCACCCACACCATAGCATACTGTTGTCAGCATATCAACAATGCAGTCATGCGGTCAATGCATTCTGTCAACAATGCATCTTACCATCGAAAAACGTCACACACGGATTCATCGCTCCACATGATGTAATGTGCTTTCGTGCTTGAGCCTATGTGTTTTCGTTTGCTCCGAAGAATTGTTATTAGTATAAGTAACAGAATGGGAAGGATGTTCTACAGATAATATGTGTCTATTCCTCAGTGCCCTGGGCGGACATCTCATGAGTAATCTACTCATAGATGGAGGGAAAGGGTCAGCTTCTGCTGTGATGGAACACCCGTAGGTATAAGTCTGACTTGACTCCGTGTGGTTGAAGAAGGAGAGTAATGCCACCGGGAGTACTTTTAGGGGGAATTACCCCGAATTTGCATATCGTATGGCAGAAAACCCGTAAAATTACCACCAGGTACACCGACTAACATGGCAAGATGCTGAACATCGCACATGCCATCCAGTCTCCTCAGTTTTTGTAACAGCGTCTACTACAAAGCGATTAGCGAATTGAGCCTCAACCTTAATGCTCACCAGCGGTGGACGTTTCCACTAAACCACGAGTTGAGCATAGATAATATAGACTCCGACCCATTCATTTCTTTGCTCCTATTGTGTTCTTCTGTAATGTTAGAACTACATTTATCCGCATAAAAGGCCTCAGTTCTCTTGAGGACTAGCACTTTGTTTTCGGCGGGATATTTCACATATTTGGAAGCCATTTTAGTGATTACTAACTACTGCTGACTTTTACCGAACTCATCTGGGTGCTCTTTTACCGATAAATCTGTAACTTTCCCATTTGTAATGACTGCTATATTACTTGATAAACCACAACATTTATCTATTACCATTTTATATTTGATTGGCCTAGCAGCAGATAGCTTCATTTGCATAATTCACAGGCTGTTTAATGTTCTAGATGATAGGTAAACATTTATTTATATTTCTTCAAATTATCTGACAACCCGTTTACACTGCAATAAATAAAGGCACCTGTTTCGCGACATTGTTTTCTGTAAAGAAAATGCCTTCGTAGGAATCTTATTTAAAAAATAAACCCCACGTTCAATTTATAAGTGAGGATGGCGGATCATGTCACAAAAAGGCATTTCATTCTACAATTTCAAAAGATCTTATCATAATCATAGAACATAGCCCATTTTATTAAAAGAAATTACTATCCAGATTCTTTATTTCACAAATTCACCATCTAGATCGATCAATAATTCTCATAAAAAATCAAATTTTTATGAGATAAATGTGTCCTTATTCTATGAGAATAAACAAATATTCAATTCAAGAAAATACTCATTCTATTTGCCTCTAAGAAAACAGATTTTTCTGGGAAAAGATAAAAAAAAAACGTTCTATAAGAACATGCTAAAAATGTCCATTTCTCCTTTAACAAGTTAGGCATATTAAACATAAAAAGTCCCAAGCCAATGTTCTAAGTGAAAACTAATTTTTATTTTCAACCTGCAATCCAAAAGATCTCTAAGCGATTCCTTTTGTTACAAATAACTAATCATTTTTGGCATCGCTTTGGTAAAAGTTTGAAAACCAGAAATGTACATTCCAGGACTTAAAAAGAAACCAATTTAAAAAAGAGCTTTGTGGATTTTTCTCCAACACAATGCTTAAGTTTCAACTCTTAATTAAACAGAAGTTAGCCATGGCAATTTGTCTTTCACCGAATGGATGACGTGCTGGCAATAGTGCTCATAATTGGGTAAAAAAGAAGAGAAACAGTTTCCCTCTTTTTCTCAAGACTTGTTTAATTATCCAAGTCGACTGAATCCTGTGACTCTTGTATTTGCATGAGACATTCAGAAGAATGGGACAATTTTCGTAAAAGGAATAAACAACTTTTTTTTCTTCCAATTGAATCATTAAAAAAGGAGCAATCTTAAAAGTTTTATGAAAAAATAGAATTTTTTTTTTTGATTTGACACTTTTAAAACCTACTTTTATATTATTCCAGAAAAGACGTACTTCTTCAGAATTTTCATATTCATAGGACATATATTTTGGTATAAAAATAAATGCCTGGATACTTTTTTGATAAACCAAAATAAAACAATTTAATTGACCTTTTTTCCCTTAAATACTCTAACTCTCCAATCGATAAGGGAAATACTTGAGGAGAGTTCTACGTCAACAGACTTTTTAGGTCAAATAAATATATTCAATTTTCATAAAAATTAATTATTTAATTTTTTAAAATTTTTACCAAAAAAACAAAAATTAAAGTAAAAGTTGAGAAAATTGCCGTAAAAATGATAGCCAAATATGCTTTGGAAATGTGAATGTAATAACAAACTGAGAAATTTCTTAAGTACCTGATTAATAGAAGCTTATAGAATTAATGAGCTTCCTTGTAGTAAATGTCTTTGAAAGAAACTTAAATTTGAAAGTAGCTTTTAAGTATAAATAAATGTAGCTTTCATGAACAAAAAGGAATTATTAGTAATATGAACTCTTGATGATGATGTTGTATCCGTTTGAGATGCAGCCCCATCATGATTTGCTCACATGATACGACAGTTAAAGATGGGATCAGAAGATTAAAAATTGTTACATTTCTTTTTTTTTTTTTTTTTTGTTTACAAGTTGGATCTTTAATTTAAGTAATATAAATACTCAGTACACAAAAGAACATGTCGATTCAATAAAAGAGAGCTGTCATGTAAAACGAAGTAAATATATATCGATATATTGTTGAAATAAAATGCAAATATAAAATACCAAATGTTAGTATAAAAAATATAGACATTACTTGGAATAGTAAAATATACGTTTATATATGAATATATATTAGAATAATAGTTTATAGTATGCATAGAGGAATATAAATAGAGGAATCCTGAAAATATTTTTAAAATATTAAAATTTTCCCTCTGTCTGAAAATCTGTCAATTAATTTTCAAAGGATTTCAAAAGAAAAATCTTTTGTTTTCTTTGCATACCACTGTTACTAATGAATTTTATAACTCGGTACAAAAATGTTTATTTAGCTGATAACATCAAGTGAGCAGATAAATCTTAGGTCACTCTTACCTAAACTCTCGATGTTTATGATATTAACGAACATATGCAATACTGACTTTATTGTTTATGTTTCCTAAAAAAGGCGCCAAAATTCATGTAATGTTCTATTTTTAAAAACCCCGAAACAAATGGTAAAATATTAATAAAATTACTTTTTTTTTATTTTTGCTATTTCGCTTAACATAAGTAGTTATCAGTTGGGTCCTTTGTTTATTCATATATGATTTGATAAATATTTGGGTATTATTTGGCACAATAAAATAGTGTGTTTATTAATTGAATGATTATGGAATTTTTCCTTTATATCAAATAGTGCCTAAGAAGGAGAATGTAATTTTATACCTTTCATACGATATTTTTAATTTCTCCATCTGCAGTAACTTAACTATTCTCCTTACAAATAAATGAAAATTTATTGAAGAAATTCTCAAACTTCCTTTTAAATACCGAGTAGGTAAAGTAGTAACTATTTCATGAATACGAGATAAAAAAATTCGAAATCAATATGAGACGATTTTTTTCTGATATTCATGAGAAAACTAATATTCAAGTAGGCAATATTTAAATGTAGTTACCATAGCAACACTCTGAATTGGAATAAGTTCAGCCTAAATCAGAATGAATTTCTATAAGTTTCCTTATCAAGAAGAAATAAAATCGATGTTGAGAAAAAGTGGCTCGAAAGTTTCAAGCAAAACTGCTTCGATTGGATTGTCATTCATGCCATTTCTTTGAAAATATTATAAATTGCAAGCAAATGCTTTTCAATTATTTAATTGTACTAGAATTGTTAAAATATTTCTGGATACTTAAATGGAAATCTTTTCAATTTCAGAATATTAGATACATTGTTCATTGTCGTGATATTTTTAAATTATTTAATTAATAATCTTGAAATTAAATTGTTTTAAGAGATTTTTATTTAACATGTTAATATTTGTTGATGATGATCTCAGTCCACCTATGCAAGAGAAATGGACCTCAAAAGCACCCATTTCGATAGAGCACCCCAGCTGTGGTATGTGGGGAATATCTCCTCGTGCCTGTTTATTCCTGCTTACGGATTTATTGTGTTTAATCTTGGCATAGAAAATTCATATTGCTTGTCTAAATTACTCTCTAAAACCCAACGTACTATCATCTCGTTTGCTCCTAGCCTTCGGTTGCGATTTTGTTTTTCTTTGTGATGCCTTTTAATAAGGATCGTTATTTATTATTAAATGACATTATATTCATAATTATAAAGATTATATTATATTTGTTTCATTTAATGTCTCTGGAATGCTACTTCATATTTCTTCATTCAACAAGTACTCAATTAAAACCTTTCCATTATTCATATGTTAGATTTCTTTTTGAAGAGTTTTATGTTACTTTTAAAAATGTTAATTAAAACGACAATGATTAAAAAAATATTAGTTTAGTGATTTAAAAATATTAAATGCTTCAGTGATAAAAATTTTAAACTTATTATTCGTATGTTTCTCACAATATCACCCTTCAATGAAATATTTTTTTAAAAATTAACTGTTTGAATTCAACTGAGAACATTGCTTGCACAAAGAGTTTAATGGCATTGGAATTAAGCTATTGGATTTTGGAGTTGGAGCGAAAATGGCTATTGGGAGCTGAAGATTTGCATAGAGACCTACACAAAAGTACATGTAGAAAAAAAGTATGTTCCCCAGTTGGTAATGCTCTGAATCAGAATGATCATGTATTAATTGGTATGAGACATAGAAACAGTTTACTAGATGTTGGAAGCTATTGAGGGGCAAACATAGATTCTGACCGTTATTTGGTAATTTTGAAAGGGAGAGGTAAAATTTCATAATGTTTTTATCAAAAAAAAAAAAAAGGAAAAGCGCCTAGACATTGATGCCTTGTAACCACCAGAGTTGATTGCAAAGTATTGAAATAAAGTCAAAGAAAAACTTTTAATGACTGATGTTGAGAATAATGGGGTCCAAAGTTGGGAAGCACTTAGGCCCTTAATAATAGAAGCTACTAAAGAAACACTGCAAGTTTAAAGGGCTGATACAAGGATTAAAGTAAAATAATAAGTGAAGCGAAAAATCGTGCATACAGATTGATGGTACAAAAACATTATATAAGAAACGCAGACGAAGAACACAAAGAAATTAAACGACAAGGTTATTCAAACGGAAGAAGATAATTTATTGCGAGGAGATATGGGAAGATTGAACCTCTCAAAATACAGAAAGAGGCAAGAAAGTTTTGCAATGTAGTAAACAACTCTAGAAAAGAGTTCGGTTCTAGGACACACACAAGTCGTTAGAAAATGGTAAACTTATAAGTGATAAAATTGAAATACTCAAGAGATGGAGAGAATCTATAAAGACTGTTCTTGATGGAAGAGATGTTTTAGGGAGTACAGTGTGACATATACTGAAAATAACAAGATGAAGACATAAAGCCACTTCAAGCAAAAAGAAAAAGAATTCACTAAGCAAAGAATAAATGAAATAATAACAGTTCAACGGAACGGAGTATATCAAGGCCAAACTCCTGAATATAAAGGAGCCTAAACTTACCAATGAAATTCATGGTGTTGTCTCCAGTGTTTGGGCTTTGGATAAGATTCTTATTTACTGGGATCCACATGCCCAATATACAAAAAAGGAGACAAATTAAAACCCAATAACTATAGAGGAATTATTCTGTTGAACACTTCATATGAGATTTTATCAAGCATCCTAGCGGAATGGCTAGCAACTTATACAGGTAAAATAATAAGAGAACATCAGCAAGGATTCCAAAAAGATAGATCTACTACTAATTAAATACACAGCATTAGGCCAATATTTGAAAAACATAAGAATATGCTAAAGATATATATCAACTTTTCATTGATTTTCATTGATTTTTTTTGATTTTCATTGATTGAATTTTGAAAGGGAGAGGTAAAATTTCATAATGTTTTTATCAAAAAAAAAAAAAAAAAGGAAATGAAAATGTTAGAAGTGATGCTGCAGATGAGAGTTCCCGAGAAATTGGTGAAATGGATGAAGATGATATTTAGTAAAGTAAAATGTAGAGTAAAGTTGGGAACAGAACTATCAGATGTATTTTATACTGAAAAAGGACAAAAACAATGTGATTATCTTCCTTGCCAATTGTTTAATGCCGCTCTTGCATATAAGCGACAGTAAAAGAAAAATGGAGTTTGGAGAATAAGATATGATACTGAATTTTAATGAACCAAATATAGTAAAACTCTCAAACAAGATGGCTTGGCGATATATACAGGTAGGAAGTTGAAAATACAATAAAGAAAATAATATTGCAAAAGCCTGAAGGAAAATGGAGAAACAGGCCACATACGAGGCATAAAAGTGGTTAGAGCACATTGGAGTTTATAGATTGAAGATATTAGCGTTAGATAGGTGAAACTGGTGAAAACTGACTGAAACAGTCTTAAGAAGAATATTCAACTGAGGATTTTATTTGTTTCAGTTTTGCATTAGTCCTGGAAACATTAACAAAATTTGATTTATAATTGTTATCAAAGCCACGATATGTCTTAATTGTTTTTGTGGATAATTATTTAGTTTTATTATTTCATTTAGTAAAGCAATCTAGAAAACATTTCGCAATTATCTATATTTTCCAATAAGGATTAAAAAATAAATAAAAAAAACCCCTCCCTACAGCGGTGCATAAATGGATAGCTGTAATTTGACCATGAAATAACTTTTTTTTTATTTTCTTACTAGTTGATTTTTGGTATGCATCAGGTATTTGGTATGTATAATGACCCAAAATTACCATGCTTATCGTTTCATTATATGTTAATATATAAATGTCATGCGTTTTATATAAGCTGAATTCACAATATGAGGTTGAAGGAAAAAAATCTATCTTTATTGCGACATTATTTTCGTTTCCTTTATCATTGATTTTTCATTAGTCAAAAATGTATGGTTAAATTGTGTTCTTTCTAATTCAAACTACCTTTGTAGTTTATATTTGAAATAAAATTAAAAAATTTTATTGTATCAGGGGCTACGAATAAAGGGTCGTCCTAATTTGATCCTTGCTTTTAGATGCGGAAGCAAAATCAATAGCAAGTTATCGGCTGAAAAATGCTATTTCCCCCTCCAATGCCATTGAATTGTTTCATGCTTTCCACGAACTGCTGAGTCGCGTACCAAATCTGCAGAAAACTGTGCAAAATTCAGCAGAGAATCACTTGGATGCGATGTGGAGCGTGAATTCACTTTGCTAACACTTTACAAAACATTACTTGGGAATAAATGGGCCATTCAAAATGGCGCTCTGATTTTAAATGTTTCCATTTTCTACTAGCAAAAAAAAAAAGGTTTTCTATAAAATATCAAACTTCTAGCTTGCTATTATTAAGTATTGATTTTACTTTTTTAGGCTTTCTAAAAAATAACTAGCATATATTAGAAGAAATAGGGCCCGATGAAAATAACTTTGTTCAAACGCATTTCCATAGAATTTTATTAATATTATTTCAATAAATGTATAAAGAAATATTTTTAAGGGGTAAAGAAAAGAAATGATAGACAAACCTATAAAATCTAATTATTTATGTTGATTTTATATAAACTATATAAAATAATAATAATAGCTACACAAAAGGATAAATATCATTTTTTGAAAAATATAATTCATCTTTTTTTCAAGAATTACTAGTAAATAATTATTAATGGTAATATAGGCACAGATTTTTTCACTTCAAAATATTTCCATGCATTTAATGCAAATTATTCTACTTATCTTAGATATTATTAATGAGGATTTTATAAAAATGATTATCTTGTTAGATAAAGTACCCACCCCATTCAGAATCAAAATTTTTAAATAATGTTTTATGGAATTTTTTGGGATGTTATTATTAAATTAGATTATCAAACATTGGCAAATATTAAAATCGAAATATACGTAGGAAAAATTTTTGTTGAAATTTTGCAAAATTGTGGGTTTTTTTTTTTACTTTCTGTATTAAAAGAATATGTAAAACATATTATATTTATTTGCATAAATGTAGTCATATATCTATTATGCATGCATTGAACTAAAAGAATGTTAATATACTCAAGTATAACTAATCACGTCGTTTAGAGCACAAAAATGAAGAAAAAATACTACTTTTAATAAAAATGACAATAACTCATTAAAATATTTAAAACCCTATAGTTTAACATAACTTCAGTAAAAACATATATTTAAAATTTCATTGGATTCTGAAAAAGTATTATGAGTGTTTAGTGAAAAATACAGTATTTTAGAAATTCAGTTGAATGATTTGAATGCATAAATTCAGTAACCGAATTAAAACTTGATGAAACAGTTGTGCCTCGACTTCAAATGATTCTAGAAACAAATTCAAAACTGTTTTCGAAAAGTCTGATGTTTAAAATAAAACAATAACAACATTTTTCACGAAAATCGCGCTTTGAACGTGGTCTCTTACCTTAAGAACAGCCATTATTTGTATTCATTTAGAAAAATTTCATACGTAAATGAATCATGTCAGAAAATATACAAAATCTTACTGTTTAAGGATTAAAAAGAAATGAGTTCGATTTGACAACGAAAAATAATAATAAAAATGACATGAATTACGCCGTGTGGAAAACAACTATATTTGCCTTTAATTTTAAAAAAATGGTGAGCGCAGAAAAGTTGGTGTCAATAAATTGTTTAATATTTTTAGTTCTTTAAAGAATTTCAATATTAGGATTTTAAGAAGTAATTCTGACTGGTTTTTATAAGATTTAATCTATAGAATTGATATAAGAATAGAATTTTCTGTAACATTTATATAGAATATTTATATTTATTTACAAATAATGAATGCTTCCATAATGGTCATTTGTTTGATGTTGTGTAAAAGGTTCTTTTAATTACTTGTCCAGATTCATTTTCTATCAGCTATTCGAATCCAAAATCAATTTTGCTTTAAAAATCATAGAATCCCTAAAGTTGAAGACTTTCTGAATAACGGGATAACTTTAATAAATAAAGTAAACATTTAAATATTAAAAAATATTTTAATTTATGTTTTTATTGCAAGCAGGGATAGAATCATTTTTGCCAATGACGAAATAAACTGGATAGAGCACTCCTATCAAAATTAGTTTTCTTTACCTATTTTCCACCCTTCAACAGAATCTAAACTGTGTTGGCTTTCAAGGCATTATCTGTAATTGTATGCATCAACAATTCGTTACCTATTTTATGGTAAATACATAGTCCTTTTAAATTAAATTGATTCAGAATCTTTTATTTGTGAACAACTGTTTTCAGTTGTAAATATGAAATATGAATATGTTTACTACATAATACACTTGAAAATAATATATATATGTTTTACTCTTTATTATATTATTTATTTTTTATTATATTGTTTGTAAATAAATAATTAAAGTAAATATGATAGTAGGACTTCTTTGTGGCGCACATTCCACGTTCATATTGATTATTTGGTAGAAGAGGTTTTCCCACTTGTCCTTATCCTTGTTTGATTGCCAAAAACACATGGTACACGAATGCTTTACTGAAAAGGATTATCCGCTATATATATTCATGACAATTAGCGAGATGAAGAGGATGAAAAACATAGGATTGTTTTTTAAAAACTGAATTGGAAGTAAATTTGGTTATCGAACAAATTTAATAAAGCCCTGATGTAAAATGCACAACTAGCGTTCAGAAGAAATTCTGTTCGAATCCGTTGATGGCATTGCTGTGGTCGTTTCTTTTTCAGAGACAAGGAAACTCGATGGAAATTAGGACATTGTGTATAAAGCATCTCATATCACTAATCTTGTAGAGTGTTTTCAGGTATTTTCTACCATACAACATACAAATGCAAGTCAATTACTCCTAAAAGTCCTCCTAGACGGCACTATTCTCCCCTCATTACTCGTTGGGGAAAAGTTCTTAGCATGCATAAGTGGAGCATGAAGCCCACCGACAAAAATTCGATCCCACAGTCAATTTTTCCAAAGAAATTATCTTACAGAATAATATTAAGCAAGAAATTGTGACCATCAATAACAAAGAATGCAATGAATATACATTTTCGTGGTTAAGCATTTTATTAAATGTATTATTACTATTAGAAAAGTACCAAAATAATTCCAACCCAAAATAAAATCCAATAAGTACCAAAATAAAATCAAAATATTATAAATTCATAAAGGAGTAATATCGGAATGGCATTCTTCTAATTTTTATTGAGAAAAAAGATATCAAAGAATGGATTTTGCCGAAAAGATTCAAATTTATTTTGCTTGAGCGTGACTGAATGAAATGCAACTTGTTTTGAGTATCTAATGATTTTAATTGAATAATTATTACAAATACATACCCATGGAAATTTTCATTTGTTTAATAACTATATTTTTGTTTGTCTCGAAAAATAAAATTAAAGAGCAAGAAAAGTATAGTATGAATTAATTTTTTTTTTTGTTCTAATGCAGTTGGCAAACACTTAGATAATTGTCTTCGATGTCAAGAGGGGCGTGTAGCTTGAAGATAAGCGGGACCTGATGGCAGAGTGGCTAGCTCTCTGTCTCTCGGTACTACAGGTATCGGGTTCAAATCCCGGCGGTGCCCTGGACGTTTGTAGTGGTTCTAAATCCACTTTAAACCGTAGATCCCAGTCTTATATGACCGTAGAGGGTGACAGAGCCCAATCAAACTTCTTCTGACCCATAGCATTCCCAAACTGTAAAGGGGCAACTCAGTTCTAGGCACAGTGGTGTGGTGTAGTAGTAGCTTGAAGATAAGCTACGGACACGGAGTAACAATACTTCCGCAACACTCTACGATCATGTTAGACCGGGACCTACGGTTTTAGTGGATTCCGAACAACTACAAACATCCATGGCACCGCCGAGTCGAACCCGAAACTTGTGGCACCAGAACGCTGGCCACACGTCCATTCAGGCCCTTAGTATGAATTAATAATACTTATAAGACGCCTTAAAGTAGTTTCTTTTTGTCCAGTGTTAATGGAGTTAATTTTAAATTCCTAATCTTTATGTGTCAGTTTATAATTATCATGCAACTTTCATTAATAATCAGAAAAGAAAATTTTAAATTTTATACATAACTTAATATCATCATGGATCTCAAAAATTATTCTTATATCTCTGCATGAATATGAATTATTCAGGGATCAACATAAATTTCCTGAATAAATAGAGCAGCCCACATTTCCTTCCCGTTGTTTCGATAAGGGAACAAGTAGCACTCCCAATATCAAAAAGGACCTTTAGTATAAACAGCGAGAAAAGCTCGTCGGTGTCTTCAAGAAACCTTTGAAAACCAGAATTAAAAAAAAAGAACTCTTCTCTGCTTTTCCTACAAGATTAGAATGAAAATAGGAGAAAGAGAAAGGGAAATGCCATCTTGGCATGGTGTGCCTCATATTCTTGATCTGATCAAGAAGCATGAAGAAGAGTCACGAACCGAGCAAAACAAGATGCGAATATTTTATTCATAAAACCAGGTGGATTTTCATATCACAGTGCAGTATTTTCTTAAAAATCCTTTCATGGGGTGCTCTTGAGTTCGGCTTTTTCAAGCACCACCACCTTATCAGTTTTCTTTAATGGCCGCAGATGTATTTTTGGTAATGGAAATATTGCCATGTCTGCAAGTGATTGACAAGACCGGAAGAGTTTTCAAAAAAAGAAAATGCTTGCTTCGTACTAGATCTTCGTACTAGATCTCGGCTCGTTTGAAATATATTTTCGTTTCTAATTCAAGCAGTGTCAAGAATTTCATTCGGTTTAAACTTTAAACTCCGTTTCTCTAATCGATCTAGTGGTTACGCAAATTAGTAATTATTTTGAAATATAGTTAGTGTCATAAGGAACTTCAGCAAGGAATAATCTTTATATTCAATAATTAAATTCAAGATTGAAATTGGGAAAACATTTTGAATGCTCATTTTTTATTAGTTCATTTCTCCATTACTATTCTATTGCCCTATGTCTAGATAGGAAATTTTTTTTTTTTTAATTCAGACTGCAAGGATTTAAGCTTTTAAACCTCATTGACAATTTTCATCTATTCAGTTTAGTGGCTAGTATGCAATCATACACAGTTAGGATCAGGAAAAGCTTAAGCCTTAAATAAAGTAAAAAAATAAAACACAAAAAAAAAAAACACTCAATAAACAGTAAAAAATAATATTTATTGCTAGATTGAAATAAATAATTTATTAGTTATTTCAAATTTTACAGTAATTATAAGCAATTGAAAATAATTATTGATTATCAGAATTTAAATGGCAACTTGTAGATTTGCTATAAGCATTTTAAAATTGGTATCTGATTTAAAAATTCTTTTATTTAGAAAGATATATATTCTTCTAATTAATATTCATGTAATCAGTAATATAGTTGTTGAATATGCAATTAATCTTTGCAAATATTCTTCTTTAGAAATAGGGTTACAATAAAAATTATGTAAAAAAAATATTAGCTTAATGATAAAAATGTAAAAGAACGTATCATTAAAATTTTACCCTTATAATTTAAAAATCATAAATTTTCATTTTTTACTTCTGAAAAATACTGTTTACAAAGAAGAATGGTTCTGTATGGTTTCTAAATGTTACTTAATTATTATTCTTCTTAGAGAATTTCTTTTCCTGCGATATTTCTTTCAAATCTAGAATAAAATGATAATAAATTTTTGATGAATTAATAATAACTTAATTTTTTTAAGTGTTCTTCGTGTGCAGTTTCAGTAGGAATAATTGCTATTTTATAAATCTAGGTTTAATTGGTTAGAATTCATTACCAATTTATCAAGCCTTGATAATGTTTATTTAATAAAAACATTTAATAATTAAACCTTTATTTATTTCAGCCATGTCTTGATAATATTGATATTTAATAAAAACATTGTTTTTTTTCTGTAATATTGAAATAAAAAATTTTCCTCTTTATTTCAATTCACTTTTCTGCATTACTAGTTAATCATGTGATGGATCCCATTGGATGCGATATTATTATCCTTTCATGAATCCACATAGTTAAAAAGATAAAATTGCTCAGTAACACAGATCATAATTTTGCTCACAAATTTTACAATACCTGCAGGTAGATAATGTTTTGCCTGCTAAATTACAAATTTTATCAGCGATTTAATTTTGCATTTTGCAGTAGACCACGATAGAAAAAGATAGATTTAAAAAAAAATATATATATTTTATTACTTTAAATATTAAATGTCACGAAGCATCGTTCATTTTACTGCTACCTTGGGCATCGCAAAATACGATTTCCCATCGCCATGACTTGCGTAAAGTTTTGTTGAGCTCGCAATAAAGTGCCATAAAGTTGGCGTAAAACTTACCGTAGACAACAATCTGGAAATCGATTTTTTTTCTTCAATGCTTTACGGACAACGGAATGTTAGCTATCGAAACACCACCGAAGCGGCGGAGTCATAAAGTTTCGATAAAGGTGGGTAATTTAGCACTTTCTTTCAAAAGCATAGACTGCCTTCCGATTTATACTCGCTATTTATCATCTACTACTATTTATCATTATTTTAATGATTAATTTATGCGATCTTTCAAAATTGTGCTTTCGAATAGCAATTATGCATACATGGAAAAAAAAAAAACATTTGTAATCACAATAAAAAAATGTTTCATAACTTTAATTTTTTTTGTGTCAATAAAAATTAATTTTTTTCCTAGCAGTTCTCTTTGAAAGACAACAAATGAAATTTTGAAAGAGTATTTACTTTCCATAAGAAATCTATTACTAATCTATTTAAATAATCTTTAAAAATGATTCAATGGGCAAGAAAATGTGAAACTAAAGCAGTTGAGTCATAGTATTTTGCTGGAGGTAAGCAATTTGAACACTTGCTTTAAAAAAAGAATAGACTTTCTTCCGATTATTAAAATTTTGATATTCATTGTATAGAGGTCAAGAACATTTTATAATTTACTGTTTTTTTATTTTCAATGGAATACTTTATTCTTCAAAATTTTTCTTCAAGTTACAATCAAGAAGCTTTCAAGTAACAAAAACTTGGAAATGAAATGCTTTTAAAAAAATAATAAATAATATAGCTCGTATGCAGTTTTTAGAGAGAAAAATTTAAAAAAATGCAATTAACTACTAATGAGAATCACAATAATTTTGAATCATTTTAATAGTTCTATCAATAAAATCTTTATCTAAAATCATTGGATAATTCCAGGATTCTTCTACGTAAAATTACATTTATAGATACAGTTTATCGTTTAAAATTTTAACTTTAAATAAAGATAATATGCATGTTAGTAAAAAGTGCTGAGTTAATCCGTTAAATTAGAATTGTATTTATTTTACAAGTAAGCAAATTGTTTTTTGAATTACGTGAATCAATTATCTGAATTAATTTTATTATTATTATGGAAAAAATGCCTTATTTTTTCAAGAACAATGGGA
Source organism: Caerostris extrusa (assembly GCA_021605095.1). NCBI lineage: Eukaryota > Metazoa > Arthropoda > Arachnida > Araneae > Araneidae > Caerostris > Caerostris extrusa. The sequence goes on from BPLR01006298.1 coordinate 37,531, forward strand.
ATATTTTAAAAAATGATTGTTTTGCGGAAATCTTTATCGTTTGTGATGAAATAAAACAAGCATTCTTAAAATAATCAAGATGTTTTAAGCAAACCTTATATTACTTAATGATTAAATTTTTTTTATATATCTATTTATTTATTTAAAAACACATCAGCATTTGACAAATATCAGTAATATGACAACATTTTGTTCGTCAGTTGCGGGGCTGCCTTTCATTCATTATTATTTATTTCACATAATAAAGCCCGAGATGATTAGATATTTTAGGAAAAAATATAACTAAAAGAATGATACGCTAAACTATGACTTTTCTCTCAGACAAAGAACGAGGACTGTCGTATTCGTGAGAGACTAGTCACAAGAATCATAGTCAATTTTAACTGATTTAAACTTTGAGTAAATTTCTCAATTTTGAGTTCAATATTAATTTATTTTTGTGCCCATAAACATTTCATTGGTGAAATCTAATTTAATTCCGTTTGCATTGCAGAGAAGTTGTGGATGCAAAAAGTGATTTTAATTTTTTGTCTAAATGAATTATAAAACAATGCAAGTATTCTTGATTTTCGTATTTAGTGATATATTATTCAATTGGGTATATGATCGTCAATAGGTGCATTTTAATTAAGTAATTTGTAGAACTTTTTTTTTTTAACATAGCATGAATAATGATTTGAATCTACACTCATGTCCATAAATTAAGGATAATGAAGTTCAGGCAAAGAAAGAGACAGAAGCAAAACCAATTTGACTTATTTGTAAAGTCTATTTATTAAACAAAAGGTAAAGAGCAAAAAAGATGCTATATGTTTGATAATTATTAATAAAAATTGCGATTTTTACTCCCTGGAGCAAATTTCAAAAAAAGAACCTATTTACAAAAAACAGTATAACATGGTTAGTATGATGGTTAATATGGAGTATGTCTCCGGACGATGCAATACAGGCCTTACAACGCCAGGCATGCTGAGTATCAAATTATCAATCTGATCTTGGGGAATATTACACCACTCATCAAGCAATGCCCTCCGAAGTTCCGGTTGACAGGTGGGAGGGGTTGACGGGCTGCAATTCGTCGGCCAAGCATATCCCACACATGCTCTATTGGATTCAAGTCCGGTGAGTATGCTGGCCAATCCATGCGGGTGATATCCTCCAATTGAAGGCATTCGTATACAATGTTTGCACGATGAGGACGGGCGTTGTCATCCATAAACAGAAATTCAGCACCCATGGCTCCCCGAAACAAACGTACATGTTGTTCCAGAATGACATCCCGATAGATGTGGCCTGTCATCGTTACACACTGAACATGCAGGTCAGTTCTGGAACCAAGAATAATTCCTCCCCAAACGAGCCATCCTGCACCACCGTAACGGTGTCGTTCAATGGTGTTCTCTTGGTGGTAACGGGTACCTGGCGCTCTCCATATGAAAGTCCGACGAGAATCAGACTGCAAACTAACCCTGGACTCGTCGGAAAACATCACACCAGATCACTGTTGCGGTGTCCACAATGCATGCTCTCTACTCCAGGTTAATCTCAGGCGACAGTGAGTTGTGGTAAGTGGAACACATCTGACAGGCCTACGAGCATATAGACCAATGTGCCCTAAGCGTCTGTACACGGTCTGCCTTGCAACTGTCGTATCGGTAGCTGAAGAGAGCTGACGAGACAGGTCTGATGCTGTGCTCCGTCTGTTTCTTTTGGCAGTAACTGCTAAATACCGGTCGTCATTCGGCGTTGTAACTCGGGGGCGACCTGTGCTGTAACATCTACTCACATTACCATCATCTTGGAATCGTTGCCAAAGCCTGGAGATGACACTCTGGGCGATTCCAAGTTCCTCGGATACTTCCAGCTGGGTACGTCCACATTCCAGTCGTCCGATAATTCTACTACGTAAAAATCATCCAAATTCTTCCTTTGTGCCATAACTATGCGGTTATTGCACTGAAAGGCTTTTAAAGCGCTTGTGAACAATTTTACTTCTTTGCCACCATTCCTTATATACGCCTCTCTTACACTCTCGTTGTTGTGACGTACTATCCGCGCCATTTGGTGGTTTCCTGTAATTTGCATATTCTTCTTCAAGATGTGTGTGATGATTCTACAGGTGAAATTTTTATTTTAGTGTTCAATTTCTGTGTGATTCTTAATTATCCTTAATTTATGGGCATGAGTGTATGTTGTATAAATATGGTATTATTAAAATTTATCACCACCGATTATATTGGGAATAAATAGAAATAATTTTACTTTTGCTATCTTCTTTATTTTTATGCTAAACTGCCTATTTCCTTTCATTCTTCTTTTCTTTATTTTTTCTATATTTACTTAAAACAGAAAACCGTGCATTCAAATTACAAGACAGGTTTGAACAACGCAGGATTTTACAAAGAGAGAATTGCAAAAATGAGAAAAAACGCAAATTCTTGAAACCTAAACACAAATTTTAAAATCTAATGAAAATCAATTGGATAATTACTAATTATCTAAAATATAAAGAAATATAGACTGTTCTATTATTACAGCTCGTATGGAAATAATGTATAGAAGTCAAAGAGGTGAGAAGAATTGTTAGTCATTTCCATGTCATTTATTTAGTCTTAAATATACAGAATAAATATATACTGAATTTCTGGTCCTACATTGCCTAGATTTTTCACTGATCGCAAAACACATCCGATCACCTCGACTGACAAAAACAAGTGACTACTGTAAATGACTTCCAGATGCAATCCTTTTTTTTTTCAATTAATGTTACTGCTGTTTACTGTAGCCACGTTCGGCACTGATCGTAGTTCAGTGAGTTGAAAGCATCTGAAATTTCGTCTTTGTTTCGCAAAGAATGTATATAAATCAAACATAGGTGTGTTGTTGTTTATTCTTATTGTTTGATTGAAATTTCAATGGCCAGACATCTTTATAACGTTTAAAGTATTAAACATACAATCAGGATTATTTTAATAAAAATAAATTTCTTATTTTTATGAAATATATAAATGAAATAGAAAAGACACAATAAACTTCTAAATGTGTAAAAAAAAGGATTTATTTTATTAAAACGAACTTTAAATCAGCCAAAAGACTACAAAACGTACACTGTTCTTCAAAAAATAATAAAATAAGTGAATATATCAGAAATTTAAAAACATCATCTGGCAGATGATTTCAATAAATACAACTAAAGCCACATTTAGCTTTGAGAAACATTTCTATTTATTTAGTGCAACACATAAATTACATAAATAAAGCAGCATCTCCTCTTGAACTATTTGAATATCAATAATTATACATATAACACATAAAAAGAAAAAATGATCGAGTCTTGAATTTTTAGAAATAATGTTTAAGATAGTATTTTTGTGTGTCACATATTTCATATCATATTCCTTTTAGTTTACTTGCAGTTTTAAATATCAAATCTTTCATACTGCTCAACTGCTGGTTGGCTACTTAGTAAGAATAAAAAAGAACAAGAAAAAAAAATCTACAGTGAAATTTCGATTGATTGACGCTCCGTTAAAATGAATGAAAAAACTTTTTCGGTTAACAATAATCACAAAATAACGAAATTAAAAATTATATAAGTATATATGACTTTTTATGTTCAGTATTTATTTTCTACTATTGGAATAAAAACACAGATTTATTAAAGAATTTAGAAATGTTTTCAATATAATTTTTCAATATGACTTTAGTAATAATACTGCATTTTCCACCCTTTTTTAGCAGTTAATAAAATAAATTGCAGGAACTTCAATTTCATTTTACAACTGATTTTAGTATTATATATTGTAGAATACATAGCAATTCATTGTATCAGTTAAATTTCTATTATTTGAATGCTTTTAAAATGTGCAAATATATACATTTTATCCATCCTTTATAGTATAAGAAACTATTACAATTGTAGCGCGACTTTTTTTTTTAGAATACATTTTTTCTTTACCAGCAATGAAGAACCCTTTATCTTATCGTACTCATTCGGTACTGAGTTTGTTTACATTTTTGAAACACTTCATTATTAAATTAGAAACCAAATAAATTATTATAGACATTATTAACTGCTATTGTACTTTTCCCACGATTCATTACCAAATTCAGATATAACTGTATTCAAAACTTCATTACTTCTAGTGTGCAATTAAAAAGGACCTTTTAATTAAACGGAGAATTGTTTCTCGTTTTAAGTTTCCTACAAAAATCATTTCTAAAAAGAAAAAGAAAATCAAATTAACTCTTTGATAGTTCAACTCACACTTTGCGCACAAACACTACTTTAAATGAATAGTAATTGATTTGTCGAAATCAGGCATCGAAATCAGATATTCTCTGTTCCTGCAATACAAAGTTGTTTCGATTCTGATTAAGAGTTTACTTCCCTTTAATTCACTCATGAAAATCTAGCTGTACACTCAGCAATATGGAGGATCTAACCAACACTGATATGTCAGAAGAAGAGTTTAAATAATACTCAGTCTCGAATACAAATAGAAATAAAACGACTACCGTTCTGCTATAAAGATGCTCAAAAAATAATTGAAGCAGTAAGAAACCTAATTTTATAAAATACTTTTAGGGTTAAAGTAATGTTAATAAAAAATATTTCTTAAAAAAGCATATATATTCTAATCCTTTCTTAAACAGGGTAATAACTACAACCATATGTTATAAGATTTTCTAGTAATTAAGTTTCCCATTAGAAATAAAGTTACTTTGAGTTTTATTTTCATAGTCAAATATTTGAAAAAGTTACCGTCAGTTAAAATAATTTTTAATAAATATTTATTAGTATATTAAATGAATAATAAATATAATTATTAAAGTTTTATTGAGTTTTCTCCACATTAAAAGGCTGAGATAAAATAAAAATCAAATATTATTAGAAATAAATAAATATTACACAAAAGAATTTTAAAAAAATCTTTAGCTTCGATTATAAAGTTATATACTAAACGGCTCCGATATGAAAAAAATCCTAGTTATAGCAATATTAATACTTATTATGGAAATATTCACGATAAATATTGTTAACAGGAGAATACGGCATATTAATTTACTATTTTGTATTCTTTTGTTATATTTTGAATTGCTTATTTTCATATAATGTTTAAGATATGAATTTTCACTTAAAAATGTAAATGCTTTTAAAAACACTTTGCTGGATACTTTAAAATAATCAAACGTCGTATCGGTTCGTAATACTGAGGTGTGCATTTTAGCTTTCTTAAAAATGACTTCAAACCATTAGATTATATGTTTGATTTACAGCAATTAACAAATCCTTTTTCTGCATCGTTTTTAGTGCTTGAAATGAACTAATTTGGACAAAAACAGTGACGACTATAAACAATAATATTTACAAATTACACATTTTCCACAGCGTGGTTAATACCGTACATTCTAAAATGAATGCATTACAAGTGTCTGTTTCCGTTGGTGATTCTTGGTCAGCTCACAGTGCGTTTGGTCCAGCACATCAAAATTAAGAGCCAGTAGAGGAAGGACGATAACACCTGTGTTACAGCTGAAAATAAATAAATACATATTATTTATACACAGGTTAACTATACTATCACTTCCTCAAATGATATTCTCTACTAAATGATACCAATTTTGAAAATTACAATAATAACCAGGAAGCACTTCACATTAAACATTACAAGTCATTTTTAGAATAGTATACTTACTTGGGCTTACGAAGCAGTTAGAAATGTAATTTTTGCAGAAGTGAAATCACTTTGAATCAACTTTAGTTAATAAGATAATGCTGGATTAAAGTTCTTAAATAATAAAAGGTTTAAAGTTGGCAGGGAGATGATCCAAGCCCTATAACTCTGACACTAAGCACGAGTATGCCTATCCACGAAAAAAAAAATGGCTGCAATTATGATAGAAAATTCCGCTATCAGTTCGTATTAGAAAAGTTCAAAAACAAAAAATAAAATATATAAAAAAATAAATAAATAAAAAGAGTTTTCAAAAGTTTCTCATAAAGCTAATATACAAAAAGAAAGAAATGTAGAGAGAAAAAGCACATAAATCAAAAAAAATACACAAGTTTGATACAATTTAAAAAACAAATTCAACAAAATCTAAAAATTAGATTTCAACATACTACTTTAAGACTAATATTTCAGTGTTTATTTAGAATTAGTATATTTTATTAAAAGAATCCTTCGATTGTTTTACCTAACCTAACCTAATATGTTACATATCATGAACCTATGCAATGGTATAATTAAACAAGGTACTTACTGGATTTGAGAATGAATCTGCAAAGCAACTCTCTAAAATATCGCTTTTTGATTGAAAAAAAATCGGTTATTTCAAAATCACAGAACAAAATAACTTATATTTGAATCTTTTCTTCATAAAAGAGAAAAATAGGCCCTAATAATGGCTTATTTTTAAAGGAGGTATTTTTCCTCCTCTTACTTATTGATAATTTTTAGTAATTTTTTGTTCTTCCAGTGCCATTTAGAAACGGGAACTTAAGAGGAGTTTTTTCAATGAATTCTGATTTTTTTATTCATAAAACCTCCATTGTTTGCGTTTATTAAAAAGAAAACGCATAGATTGGCTCCATTTCTTTTAAGAGAGTCAGTAATAAAGAATGTTTCCATAACTAAATTGTATTTTCTAATATTTTGAAAGGAATAGAGAAGTAGAAGCAAATATACTGCGAAGAGAATCAGCCATTTTCTTTCTCATTCGTTATTAATTCAACTTTGAGATAGAGTTTGACCTCCAGATTAATGCACAATATGATTCCGCCTTATAAACATTACATTTTACAAGTTACAAAATTCTGTAATTAAAGATGATTGAACTTTATAAGCGCTTTTTCCCAGATCTGAGATTCACAAAAAATAAAAAATACTTACAGCAAGAAATAATAAAAATAGTTACGGCAAGAAAAACAATCTTCGCTTATTTTTGCACATAAATAAAGTATGCCAAACAGAATTGTCCATTGCCCTAACTATTTACCAACTAAAGCTACCTACATTCGTTTTGATTGCTAAACAGTTTTATAATTTTTACTTTAAAATCAATTCTTCCTCTGAATGAAGCAATATGTGAATCATTTAATGTACACGGTGTGTATTCAGCCAAAAATATTAATTTTTTAAATTTGTAAATACAAATTTATTTATATATTGGTTTATCGAAAATACCTGGAAATGATCAGTATATAAATTTGAATGAATCGATAATTCTTCATGATAAAAGATAATCTGCATTGGAAACTATAAAAATATAAAAATTGTGAGTCATGCGATTTCTTTCTTTCTACGTTATTTCTTTAGAACTCTTATTTTTCTCATGAATGCTTTTTTATAAAATAATTAATTATTTCTCAAATATTTCTTCATGGTTTTAATTTTCTGATTTATTTATTGGTTATTTCAGGTATTGAGGAAAGTAGATTCAAAAGTATTATACAATGAACTAAGGAATCAAATGAAACAGTTTTAATTTCTATTTTGTGTAAGACAGATGCTTATTTATGAAATACACCAACCTCTCCTTTCAAAGAATTTGGGTCACACAGATTAAGAATCACTTATTTAAGTACAATATTAAAAAGGACTAACTCACAGTTTTCACGTAATCAACGGAAACTGAGAAAATCTTTAGAGTAAACAGATGAGAGGTTAATATAAATGATGTGTCTCAGTCGTTTGTTACTGGAGGTTATCAATTTAGTGTGGTGTGAAGTAATACCCATAGAATGAAAATCTCTATTATTAAAGAAAATTAAGCTTACCGCTTAATAGTGGTTTGTATACAACGGAAATTACAAATGATTTTGATTTGTGAAAATTTGTTAATAATTGAATTATTCAAAAACAAAACATTTGGGTAAAATAAAGACTCTTATAATCATCAAATAATAATTTACTTAGCTTTAAAAGTTGAACCTTGAATATGAAAGACATTTAAATGCTACAATGAAGAGCCAGTAAAATCTCTTTGAACTGAAATTTTTGGATAATAAATTGTCTTGACTTTTTCCTATTTTATTTTCAGCAGAAATTACACATATTATTCAAAAATTTTGAATAGTTAGAAGTTCAAAAATGACTAGACGCTTATAATTTTTAGAGAATATGCTTTCTCGAAATTGTAGAATACTCTTCAGTCACCCATCCACCATTTGTTGAAGAAACATAAGTCACAAGAAGAAAAATTACAGAAGCTACTGATATGTTCGAGAAATTCAGAAGGTTGTTGAAAATTCATACGCACCCTTGTAGATACTACGAAAATTAATTTGTTTATTGCAATGAAATTTTGCCCACAAATAACACATATCACAAGACAGCCAAAAAATAAATTAATGAAAAAGAGATTTAATTTTTTGTGATGTATGCAAGTGAGACCCAAAATGGCCAAAACATGATCATTTCCTTGTAGTTATCTGGCTAATAATGAATGTAGCTACCGTATAGAGCTATAGAAGCCATACAAGAGACCCTTTCATTGTAAGCAAGGCTTTTATTATGTATAATTTGTATTATTTATAATTAATTATCATATTATGTATAATTAATAATGTATTAATTTGTATAATGTGTAAAAAGGAATGAAAATAAAATTAGAAATTTTCTAAATAAAATAGTTTGGATTTTTGGACTGCCATAGAATACTTTTAACATGGATTATAGTATAAATATTTTTAAAGAGTATTAATTATTGTTATTTAGAACTGTAATATTATTACATTGAGAAAATTAATTATAATTTAATTTTTTTGAATTTCAGTGATCTTTGAATTAATTAATTCTGATTAATTTTTTTTATAAAAAGTTAAGCGAAAGAATTTGATGATATCAGATTCCCAAACGAAAAGGAAGAAGCAAGTTAACTATAAGAATAAGAAATTTTAATACAAATCCCAATTACGGTGTTACTGAAGTACCACCACTTTTGCCACCTTTACTTCCTAACTAAACCAGCTGTATGAAAAATGAATGTGTGTCACGCGACGTCAAACTTGATGGTCTCACTTTCATGTGACTGCTTGTGACATTCGTAATAATTCGTCCATCTCCCAAGAGGGTACTAGTCATTTTACGATAACCCTAACAAAGGCGGTTACCAACGCAATACACATAGAAATGAATATGCTTAAAATATATCACATGCAAAGCGAAATGTTAAATTTCAGCAGATTACTAGAAAACTGGTTATATTTAAGCTTGTAGAAGGAAAAGGTGTTTGGGCCGCATTCTACAAGGATTTCTTTAATAGAGAAGGCAAACAATAAGCTTCCATATCTCCGACCGTACATTTTGTTACGTGAATGCATAACCATAAAAACGATTATTTACATACATTAACAAGACAGAAAAAAACTGTTTCAAATTTTGTATAATTTTAATAACGTGTTTTACACTCATGTCCATAAATTAATGATAATTCAAGAATCACACAGCAATTGAACTCTTAAAATAAAATTTCACCTGTAGAATTATCACACACATCTTGAAGAATAATATGCAAATTACAGGAAACCACCAGATGGCGCGGATAGTACGCCACAATGACGAGAGTGTAAGAGGGGTATATAAGGAATGGTGCAAAGAAGTAAAATTGTTCACAAGCGCTTTAAAAGCATTTTAGTGCAACAACGCATAGTTATGGCACAAAGGAAGCATTTGGATGATTTTTTACGTGGTAGAATTATCGGACGACTGGAATGGACGTACCCAGCTGGAAGTATCCGAGGGGAACTTAGAATCGCCCAGAGTGTCATCTCAGGCTTTGGCAACGATTCCAAGATGAAGGTAATGTGAGTAGATGTTACAGCACAGGTCGCCCTGAGTTACAACGCAAATCGCCGAAATGTGGACCAGTATTTAGCAGTTATTGCCAAAAGAAACAGATGGAGCACCAGCATCAGACCTGTCTCAAGAAGGCCGCGCCATGACAGTTTCAGCAGATCGTGGTGCACAGGGAGTAGAGAGCATGCATTGTGGACACCGCAACAGTGGTCTTGTGTGATGTTTTCCGACGAG
>BPLR01006299.1:0-37208 GCA_021605095.1 Caerostris extrusa
CCAAGTGCTCAACAATTTTAAAAACTAAAACACATGATCTATTTTCATGAGAATTTCATTTTTTCTTTGAAATAAAATTGTTTTCCTTCCACCAAACAATCTTTTGGAACAATTTTTACATTATTTAATTAATTAATTATATAATTATTAGCTTGTAAAAGAAATTTAAATAAATCACTAAGAATAACACTGAAAGAAATTTTTAAAAAGTAAGAAATGTTCAAAATGGTCAAAGAAAGAAAAAAATTTATCAAGAACACGAATATCCCCCGTTACCCATAACATTATCCATAATTTTCTGCGTAAAAATGATGACAGATATGAAAATAAATATCATTCAATTCCTTCTATTAGTTCTACACTCTCCCCTATATATATCTCGTTCAAATTTTCATTCACGTTCATAAAATACATTTTTTATTCATCCACTCCAGTTCAAATAAATTTTTTTGAACTTGTAGGGGATGACACTGGATGTTAATACAGTTTTTCAAATATTAATTCAGTAATTAAATTTAATTAATTCATTAAAAAATTGTTTACCACATTTAAGTTGCATGTATCTAATAATAGATGTCTTCCCGGATGTAAAAGCAATTTCAACTTTATTTATAAGGACTTTTCTGTAATATAGTAAAAAAGTAGAAGTGATTTTTAAAAATAAAGATTGTATATTACTTGTTTATTTCATATGGAAGTGTCATCTATTATTTATTGTAGAGAAGATGTAAGCACAAGATATATTCAAGTGTGTGTTTCTAAAGATACACAAACAACATTTTATACAAATCCACTTAATTTATCATCAGAAAAAAATTAATTTGCAGCACTAAAGAACATTTATATATTTGTAATTTTGTTAGTTAAAACTTGCCGCAGCTTTTCAGATTTAATTTTTATAATTTTGAATTACTACATTTAAAAAAATTAATTAACATCAGATTCTAGATAAAGACGTCACGTGGGTTCCATTGCTCTTTTCTTTTTTGTCTGAAAATAAAAGCATGCGCGATATATACAGATAACTCATTACTAATGTTATTATTTTTTTAATTCAATCCGGTTAGATTTAGATTTTTTACTTTTTTTCACCTAAAATAATTTTGAGAATACAGAATTTTTTAACAAAAAAATTAAATCCCTTAGATTGAATTGGGGTAAAAAAAAATTTGAAAATAGCTACCTTCTTTATATAAAAAAATATTTTGTCTAAGTTTTTCTTAAACAAGTAATATAAAAAAAAAAATTTTAAAAAGTCAATAAATAATTTTCATTTTTTTTAAGTTTATTTGGCGCCATCTATTGGTAGATATAAGCAACTTAAATCTTAAAAAATCTAAAAATGACATAATTTTAATTTATTACTGAATTAATATTTGAAAAAACTGTATCCACATCAAGTGTCATGCACTACAAGTTAAAAAAATGTATTTGAACTGGAGTGGATGAATAAAAATATTTTTATGAACGATTGAAAATTTGAACAAGATATATATAGGACAGTGTGAGCTAATAGAAGGAATTGAAAAAATAGAGAAGCACAAAAACAATTTATTTTTAAAAATAACTTATCCGAAAACAAAAAAATAAATTTAAAAAGGGTATATTATTTTAATATATATATATATATATATAAATTAATATATTTAATATATTTAATTTCGCTACAAAATTATTATTAAAAATATTTCGCTATAAAATTAATTCACTACAAAATGGATATTTTGAAACCTAACTTTGTTAGTATTAACATAAAAAATAACATATTGGCAAGATTTGTAGATTATGTTAATTAATTATTTTTAATTTGTTCAAAAGATATGTGTTAAAAGAAATAGGCTATTTAAATAATTTTATTAAAGTATTTTAATTTTCATATTTTTCTAAACTTTTCTTCTTCAGTGGCGCAACAGCCCTATGGTGGGCGAAGCCCATCTGCTTACTGGCAGATTTCAAGGGGAAGAGATGTTTTGTTTTTACAGGGCAGGGTTATCGCCTACGCCCAACAATCATAGTAGACAAGGGCCTACGGTCTAAATTGGATTCAGAATCACTACAAACATCCATAGAACCGCCGGGAATCGAACCCGAAAAACCTGTAACCCCGTGCACCAGAGTGATAGTCGCTCGGCCATTAGGACCCAATTCACTTTTCTTTTTCTATAGAAATATTAATTTTTTATCCCAATTTTTAAAGAAACTGTTATTATATAAAAAAAAGTTCCTTAAACTTTTTAATAAATCATTGATTAAAAATCACCGTTAGTAATTAATAAAAAGTAGCTAATTAAAAATAAAAAATGGGACAAAAAAAAAGAAGTTTAAGAAGGTAATTTATTTATTTAATGATATTCATTTAGCATAATATTTTCTTAAATAATTGAGAAAGTTAGTAATTTTGGCATATTATCAAGTTTCTTTTTTTTTTTCTTTTTTTTTTTTTTTATCATGTGGGTATAAAATCCTCAATTTAGTTAATCACAACTATCATTTCATTTCATTAGTAATTTTGGCAAATCATCAAGTTTTTTTTTTTTTTTTTTTATCATGTGGGTATAAAATCCTCAATTTAGATAATCACAACTATCATTTCATTTCATTAGTAATTTTGGCAAATTATCAAGTTTCTTTTTTCTTTTTTTTTTTTATCATGTGGGTATAAAAATCCTCAATTTAGTTAATCACAACTATCATTTCATTTCATTAGTAATTTTGGCAAATTATCAAGTTTTTTTTTTTTTTTTTATCATGTGGGTATAAAATCCTCAATTTAGTTAATCACAACTATCATTTCATTTCATTAGTAATTTTGGCAAATTATCAAGTTTCTTTTTTCTTTTTTTTTTATCATGTGGGTATAAAATCCTCAATTTAGTTAATCACAACTATCATTTCATTTCATTAGTAATTTTGGCAAATCATCAAGTTTTTTTTTTTTTTTTTTTTTATCATGTGGGTATAAAATACTCAATTTAGTTAATCACAACTATCATTTCATTTCATTAGTAATTTTGGCAAATTATCAAGTTTCTTTTTTCTTTTTTTATCATGTGGGTATAAAATCCTCAATTTAGTTAATCACAACTATCATTTCATTTCATTAGTAATTTTGGCAAATTATCAAGTTTCTTTTTCTTTTTTTTTTTTTATCATGTGGGTATAAAATCCTCAATTTAGTTAATCACAACTATCATTTCATTTCATTAGTAATTTTGGCAAATTATCAAGTTTCTTTTTCTTTTTTTATCATGTGGGTATAAAATCCACTCAATTTAGTTAATCACAACTATCATTTCATTTCATTAGTAATTTTGGCAAATCATCAAGTTTTTTTCTTTTTTTATCATGTGGGTATAAAATCCTCAATTTAGTTAATCACAACTATCATTTCATTTCATTAGTAATTTTGGCAAATTATCAAGTTTCTTTTTTTTTTTTTTTATCATGTGGGTATAAAATCCTCAATTTAGTTAATCACAACTATCATTTCATTTCATTAGTAATTTTGGCAAATTATCAAGTTTCTTTTTCTTTTTTTTTTTTTATCATGTGGGTATAAAATCCTCAATTTAGTTAATCACAACTATCATTTCATTTCATTAGTAATTTTGGTAAATTATCAAGTTTTTTTTTCTTTTTTTTTATCATGTGGGTATAAAATCCCTCAATTTAGTTAATCACAACTATCTTTTCATTTCATTAGTAATTTTGGAAAATTATCAAGTTTCTTTTTTTATCATGTGAGTATAAAATCCTCAATTTAGTTAATCACAACTATCATTTCATTTCATTAGTAATTTTGGCAAATTATCAAGTTTCTTTTTTTTTTTTTTTTATCATGTGGGTATAAAATCCCTCAATTTAGTTAATCACAACTATCTTTTCATTTCATTAGTAATTTTGGAAAATTATCAAGTTTCATTTTTTTATCATGTGGGTATAAAATCCTCAATTTAGTTAATCACAACTATCATTTCATTTCATTAGTAATTTTGGCAAATTATCAAGTTTTTTTTTATCATGTGGGTATAAAATCCTCAATTTAGTTAATCACAACTATCTTTTCATTTCATTAGTAATTTTGGAAAATTATCAAGTTTCTTCTTTTTATAATGTGAGTATAAAATCCTCAATTTAGTTAATCACAACTATCATTTCATTTCATTAGTAATTTTGGCAAATTATCAAGTTTCTTTTTCTTTTTTTTTTTATCATGTGGGTATAAAATCCTCAATTTAGTTAATCACAACTATCATTTCATTTCATTAGTAATTTTGGCAAATTATCAAGTTTCTTTTTCTTTTTTTTTTTTTATCATATGGGTATAAAATCCTCAATTTAGTTAATCACAACTATCATTTCATTTCATTAGTAATTTTGGCAAATTATCAAGTTTCTTTTTTTTTTTTTTTTATCATGTGGGTATAAAATCCTCAATTTAGTTAATCACAACTATCTTTTCATTTCATTAGTAATTTTGGAAAATTATCAAGTTTCTTCTTTTTTATCATGTGGGTATAAAATCCTCAATTTAGTTAATCACAACTATCATTTCATTTCATTAGTAATTTTGGCAAATTATCAAGTTTCTTTTTTTTTTTTTTTATCATGTGGGTATAAAATCTTCAATTTAGTTAATCACAACTATCTTTTCATTTCATTAGTAATTTTGGAAAATTATCAAGTTTCTTTTTTTTTATCATGTGAGTATAAAATCCTCAATTTAGTTAATCACAACTATCATTTCATTTCATTAGTAATTTTGGCAAATTATCAAGTATCTTTTTTTTTTTTTTTATCATGTGGGTATAAAATCATCAATTTAGTTAATCACAACTATCATTTCATTTCATTAGTAATTTTGGAAAATTATCAAGTTTCTCTTTTCTTTTTTTTTTATCATGTGGGTATAAAATCCTCAATTTAGTTAATCAAAACTATCATTTCATTTCATTAGTAATTTTGGCAAATTATCAAGTTTCTTTTTCTTTTTTTTATCATGTGGGTATAAAATCCTCAATTTAGTTAATCACAACTATCATTTCATTTGATTAGTAATTTTGGCAAATTATCAAGTTTCTTTTCTTTTTTTATCATGTGGGTATAAAATCTTCAATTTAGTTAATCACAACTATCTTTTCATTTCATTAGTAATTTTGGAAAATTATCAAGTTTTTTTTTTTTTATCATGTGAGTATAAAATCCTCAATTTAGTTAATCACAACTATCATTTCATTTCATTAGTAATTTTGGCAAATTATCAAGTATCTTTTTTTTTTTTTTTATCATGTGGGTATAAAATCATCAATTTAGTTAATCACAACTATCATTTCATTTCATTAGTAATTTTGGAAAATTATCAAGTTTCTCTTTCCTTTTTTTTTTATCATGTGGGTATAAAATCCTCAATTTAGTTAATCAAAACTATCATTTCATTTCATTAGTAATTTTGGCAAATTATCAAGTTTCTTTTTTTTTTTTTATCATGTGGGTATAAAATCCTCAATTTAGTTAATCACAACTATCATTTCATTTGATTAGTAATTTTGGCAAATTATCAAGTTTCTTTTTCTTTTTTTATCATGGGTATAAAATCCTCAATTTAGTTAATCACAACTATCATATCATTTGACTTCGTTCTATGTGAAATTATCAATTTGGAGCAAATTATTGGAATAATTAAACTCAACAAAATCCAAAACGAATTCTAGTATTGTAGTGTGCAGGTGGTGTAGCTGGATTGTAATTGAGTGTGATTGGATTGAGACTTGAGACACAGATTTGAGAACACGCAGTTTTATTTACACATGCACAAACACCACACATATAAAATGTAACATATTTATAGGTTCGTGGCAGAATTCCACTTCTAAGCCGAAAAGAAGATACTCAAGTACGCGCAGGTGGCGCAAAAGATACTTTCTCCGGGTGAGAGTCTGTAAGCCAACTGTCCATTTCTCCTGAAGGCAGCAGGGGGCGCTCTGGCCAAGACGTAGGAGGAAGCATATAGTTACAGAATGATGTTCTGATTATTTATAGTGATTAGTTTGTATAAATTATTTTAATGATTTACATTTCTTTATATTTCGTATTTAATGTTATTTGCCTTTTTATTATTTGAATTTTATTTATTTAAAAATGCTCATAGGATTGCTTCCAATACATTACTATAAAACATTTATTTCTTATATTTGGGCATACTCTTTTTATTGAACAAAGGCACGAATGCGTCATATAATATCAGAATAAAAATAACCTTTTATCAAAAGGAAGTTAGTTTAAATCGTAAATTATTAAATCACCTTATTTCACTTAAATTTAAAAATTAATTCTTGAAACTTTTTTTTTACCTTAATGTTATAAATGTTGTTAATGTTACCTTAATGTTATAAGGAATACAATACATCAGTACGAAAACCAAAGGAAAACTGTCAAGGAATATAATAGAAACATCATTTCGCACAACAAAAGCTATTACAGGGGTTTTCTACATGCAACAAAACTGTCACAGCATTTGCAATACAAAAACCCTGAAGTGCTTCACATTCAGACCTCTCTGAAAAGACAAATAAATAAATAAATAGGAAATTATTCAAAATCTAAGTGATCATAAGCTTCAGTAACAAAACTGAAAGTCATTAGACAAATATCCAAAGGTTGTTTTTTTTTTTTTCTAATGCAGCTGGCAAACACTTAGACAAGTTGGTCTTGGATGCCTTAAGGCAAGCGCTGCACAGATGTACTCACTTTGCATTACCCAGGGCGCGTGTAACTTGAAGATAAGCCATGGACGCGGAGTAACAATGTCAAAGCAACGCTCTACGATCCTGTTAGGACCAGGACTTACGGTTTAAAGTGGATTCGAACCACTACAAACATCCATGGCACCGCAGGGACTCGAACCCGAAACCTGTGGTACCGAGCGCCAGTGCACTAGCCACTCGGCCATTCAGGCCCAAATATCCAAAGTTTGAACGGCAAAAACTGAATTGGTTTATCAAAAGAACACAAAAATTTATGCAATATACAAAAGCAAGGTATAAAACATGTATATATGTATACATGTTTCATAATGCCTATGTATGTATATTGTAACGTCTTGGTTTATACTAGACTTATAACGGCTTCAAAAGAGGGCAACTTTCAGATTCATGTTAACACTTTAATTTTTATTTACAAGCATTATATACGTATACAAAACTCTATTTACAAAAAATGAAAATTAAAGATAATTTGATTCACAAGTGCAGTTCACTTTAAGAACAGTGATTTTCAGAGTTCTCAGGTCTACGACGAATTTAATACACTGGTCTCGCGACAGACCGTAATTATCACACGGCGTGATATACAAAAACCACAAGGGTCTCACTTTATAATCAGGCGGAAAACCGGTTTATTCAGTGACTTCAGAGAAGAAAAAAAAGAAAACAATACTTCTGGTCGCTAAACTCTCTCCCTTTTCACCAAAAAAAAAAACTCCTTTTAAGATGATCCGTAAAATAGGGGGCCAGCTTCCCTCACTTGGCAGACATTTCTCAACCCGTGGTCTATCCCCAATCCAATGAACAACTCGTAGTATAGTTCACATTCAATCTGTAGTTGTTCCGATCTGTGAAGATCACATAGACATTCGCTAATTTCCTCATTGTATATGATACCGAATATAGGCTATCAGATTTTTAGTGACAGATTGTTCTCATTAGAATAAAACTCTAATTACATGTAATATAACTGCCTACATTAAAGTTCATCTGATGACAAATTTGACTGATGGGTTTATTATATATTTGTCAAATAACATACATTCCTCTCTCTTGAAATGAAATGCCAAAACTCTTCTCGTGAAAAAAAAATGCTACATTATATACATTTTATACATGCACGATTAGTGTTATCACTCCAGGTTTTCGCAAACCTGCAAAGTGTAGTCGAAAGGCTAGCTGAATTAGCCGATAAATTAAAAGTCATGGGTTCTTTTACTTTATTTTATTAACATGCTTAAGGAATTTAAAGCGTTGAATTCCAGCTCTGAAAGAGAGAAAAACACTACATCAGGAAAGCCACAAAGTTATTAAGTGACTGCAGTTAGAACATATGACTATTAAGAACAAAACACTAAAAATATTGGTTAGTAGATGACAGAAGGTAAGAAATAAAGAAACCCCATTAAAAGTAGTCAGCGATTAATTATAGAAAATTTATGAAGCTGTTTTACTAGAAAAAGGGAGAATGCAATGTTAATAGAATAATGGGGACAGAACAATGTTAATAGGGATAAGTGCAATAACTGAATTTGATAACTGGAGGTCGGGAAAGCAGAAGCAAACAAGAATGTGTGTATGTATGTGTGCATGTATACACACACACACACACATATATATAAATATATTTATATATATATATATACATATATTTGTGTGTGTGTGTGTTTATATATATGCATATATAGCTGGAGCTTCCAAACACCTTAGGAGACAACAAAGTATGACAACACTGAAATCGTCAAAGCAGCTGCAACAGTTCCTGGTTTAACATTGTCAACGGCTTATACAGTCAGGAATCTCATTTATTGAAATAATTTCGTTCAGCCAAGAACCCTGCATAAAATAGAGCTCCAATAACCAGAGAAGAGATATCTAAAAGACCCTGGATAGTAGTAGAATAGCCTGCTTTATATTCTGACAACAAAGATTATAGGCCAAGATGGCATTTCATTTGATCGCCGAATCATCTTTTAACACTGTGATACGTCGATGATTATTTACGTCATATTGTGTTTACCTACTTTTCACGTTACTCCCAGCTTGTCCTTCAATATTATAATTTTCCTCTGCACGCGGCAATCATTTCTATTGATTGCCTTCAAGTTTTTCAAATAATCAGTGATCAGTTAGATAGCCAAATCTGTCACCTTACAGCACTTCTGGTTTCTAATAAACATATACCTCTGACAGTCGCATAATTTTATTGATTTAAATTGATAATTGAACTTTTTTTAATCTGTCATAAATTTAAGTTCTGAAATTTTTCTATTTACAATCACAAAGCCAAAGAAATGTGAAACATGTTCCTAAGTCTTTCATTAGGGATAAGTTTAAATTTCCACTAATTACGAACCAGAGGAATGACTGCAAAGATTTACGTTTTATTTAAAACAAATTCCTCTACAGTATGAAAAACTTTCAGAATATGTTGTTTAGAAATTTATTTTCAAGATCTTAATAATAAACTCCACTACATTTGCGCCACCACATAAAAATTCAGTACTTTAACCCTTTCAAATTCTCCGCAATTTTCATTAATGAATCCTTACGTCACTTTGTTTACGTTCTAGCCTCGCGTTCTCTCTTCTGTGGATGTCTTTAAATGGTGATAGGATAGTTTTGTTTTCCTAGTTAACTTGAAAGTGATACCTATTTTTATATTAAAGATTTGAAATTATTAAAACAGCAAAATGATTATCCAGAGTAGTTGGAAAGTTGTTGACGATCGACCGCTATCTGATACTGTGGTCACATCTGTAGAATCAGAAAAGTAGTATTAATTTTCATGTATTACATTTAAAAATTAAATTTATTTATTTTATAAAAAAATGTTTTGAGTTAAACACATAATTCTATTTTGACCATGAATATTTTCATGTAAAGTAAATATGAAATTAGAATTATGTTTTGTAGCAAACTAGGCTTTTATTTAGAAAATTTGACAAGCATGTCAATATTTCAAGAAGCTAATTTTTCTGCTGAAATTTTTATGATCATTCTGAGAAAATTATTTATATATATATATATTTATATATACTCTTTGATTTTTTTTTTTTTTAATTCCATTTGTTTAAAAATAACTGGATTTGTGATTGCTATTCAAAATTATAACATATTTATTTTACCTTGTTCAAAAAATTCTTTTATGTTTATTAAAAATTTACCTTATTTGAGTATTCATAAAATTATTTCATTCTTATTTGGACTATAAACGAAATGTCCTGATTCTGTAATCTGTGTATATCTAATAGTCTAGTTCTATTTAACTTAGGTTGGAATTTTACTGAATAGTAAAGTTAATAAAAGGTTAAAAAGTAATTTAAATGTATTAGAAATAGAAGTGAATGAAAATGGTTACTCTTCGTAAATTAATTAATTCTTATTAATTATTTTTAAGGTCTGGCACAGACTGCTAGTTTTTATAAAAACCAAAGGTAGCTTAGGAAATATATAATAAATATAATACTAATAACTTACAATTGTAAATTATTTATCTAAAATAGCTATTGTGATGTTTTTAAATATGTGAACAATCCATTCATTTTAATAAATGTAAAATGCAATACCAGCATTCATATATATATATATATAAAGATAAGTGTTAATATAAACCTTCAGACAAGGATTGAACTAGAAGCATGACCATTTTGCACAACAAAAGCCTCTACTGTAATGTGCAAATTTTGTAACAAAACCGTCAAAGCATTTGCAATACAAAAACTCTGAAGTGCCTCATGTTCAGACCTATTAAAAGGAAGAAATTATCTAAAGTTGCAGTAATGCAGTTACAGAGCATTAGAGTTAAGTTGCAACAATGAAACTGAAAAGCATTAGACCAACATAAATATCAAAAAAAGTTGAAATGCATTGACAGACAAAAAAAATACAAAAACAATTTATAAATCATATTATCCAGGAAATCCAAGAAACAAAAAAAAAAAGAAATTAAGTAAAAGTAAAAAGAAATATGTATAAAAATCTAAAAGAAATTAATTATAATATCCTAAGGATAACCCTATCAAGGAAATCTATCTAAAAGGTGTCATGTTATTTCTGCTCACCAGATGACTGGATTCAAGTCAAAGACATATCTGGCAGTGTATTTCTATAACATATAGCAAGACAGAATAACATTCCCTTTAGAATCTGTAAAGTTCATTTTGCAGTGCAGTTTTATAAAGCAAAAATCGAATTAAGTGATAGAACCTCATAACTATTTATAATAATATGAGCAGTAAGCCAGAGATGAGTTGACCAACTAGGATTAATAATTTATCTGACCAGATAGATTTATTGCTGCTATAAACCAATTTCTGTAGTATATTGTGTACTGTAGAGAGGGTCACATTAATTAACAGTATGAGAAAGTGGAGTTGCTATGTAGAAATTGTTTAAATCATTCTCTATTCTTTGAAACATTATGAATGGAGAATTTATGAACATTTTAATCTAGTTTAGGTCAGTTTAGAGATTGCATGTTTGGGTTGCAGTGCAAAGAAATGTTTTTGGGACACCATTTTTTAAAAGAGTTTCCTAAGTTCTTTTTTTTTTTTTTTTTTTTTTATAGTTTAAAAATATTGTTACAGTTAAAATTAATTCTTAGTAGTTGATTAATGATAATATTGCATTATATTTTAATATTTTGCCCCAGTATGGGAGTCTGTTGTTGATAGTGAAATGGAATTCTTTCAAATATATTAATTTGTGGCAAGTTATGAATGTTAAACTCGATATCAAGAAAATCAGCTTGAATGTTATTTATAAATCTCTATTATGTAAATATCATAACAGATATTTTTAGAATTTGATGGGTGAAAAACATACCTAAAACCATGTTTATGAATTAAACAGTTTTTTTTTTTTTTTTAAGTAGTTCAAATAACAATTAGCCAGTATTAATGAATATTTAGTTTCTTATGAAATACCTTGAATTTGGATGTAAAAATTCTTATTATTATCGATGTAATTATTATAAATGCAGAGATTACAGAGTTTTATCACCAAAGTTTCCTTTTAAAATATTTTAATAGGAATGCTGGTAAAGAGATCTTTCAAATCAATAGAAGAGATATTGTTTGAAGAGTCATTTAAAAAATTTAAAACAGGTTTATTGTTAATAATAATCCATATATATGAATCTGTCATGACATTAGAAATTATTAAAAATATTTCACCTTGTTTATCCATATATGATGATTTTCCAAAGGTGATAAACTATAAGCTATTGGAGTTTTGTGAAATCTGAGTGGTTATTGATTTTAAAGAATTTGTGAAAAGAAATTATTTTTACTGACTGCATAAAAAGAGTTCTTTTGATAGATTTGTACTGAGTTCTTTGCCTAGCAAAGTGAGGTAATGCAGCTGGCAGATAAAGGCATAGTTATTAGAGGCTTTATTGATTGTTTTAATAATAAATTGTTCTTGAAATTTTTTATTAATGAAGTGTAATTATGGAATATATATATATATATATATATTCTATAATTTCACTTCAATACAAGTTCTTACTGAGGCAATTGATTTCTGTTCAGAGTCCATAGATTACGTGAAGATTTGCTTGGCTTGTTAGTTCTATGAACTTGAATGGACGAAAAAAAAAATCATTATCTTTAGTTTCACTGAGCTTAAACGAAATCTAGTATTTCTCATATAAATGGATCAGGTTTTAATCAAAGTAAAACTTTTATTGAAATAGTATTAGTTACATCTGTTATTATCAAATATATAGCACAGCAGTTTTACTTAAATAATAGTATTAACATTTTGAAGTTTTTATTTATAAAATTTGAAACATATTATCTATAGATTTCATATTATTTAAATGTGCCTCGGGAAAAAAAAAAAAGATGTGCATGCATTATTGTCTCATATTTTATCCTCCTGATTTATCTCGATTTTATAGATTTAAAATTATTATTCTGTAAAGGGAAATTGTGACCTTTACATTATTAGCAAAAAAAAAGTTCAGAACCATCGTTCTTAAATATCAATTTTACCCATGTAATCTCACATCCGTGTTGATTCAATAAATAAAAAATATATTTAATAAATGACGACTACATTCTTTTTTTTTTTATGTTGTTTTTGTTTAAATTCAAATGTATCATATGTTTATTTTATTTTGTAATCTATATAATCAAATTGATAATAGTTTCTAAAACTTTTAAAAAATCATAAAATGAAAAATGACATTTAGTGATGACTTTTCTACATTAACAACATTTTTTTTATTTATCAAGGCTAAAGAAAAGTAAACTTCAAGTTGCTATAGAATGAATAACTGAAATTTATGTAGAATGCAGCATTTTATTATTTATCTAAAACATTTTGTTAAAGTTGAAAAAAAAAAAAAAACGTCAAGTTAGAGTTGAAAATAATCCATGTAAGAAATACTGTCAATTAATGTTGGATTTTTCTATAATTTATTAAGAATTTTAAAAAGTATTTGAATGAAAGCTTCATTAAAAACAGTTGATTTAGAATTAGTGAATTTTGTTCTTATTTTCATATCATATTAATAAATTTTGTGTCATCATTTACAGTGTTAGCCTGGAAGATGAAATAATGGTTGAAAACTGTGTTATGCTGGAAGCACCACCAGATAGTGGAAATTGCATGTATCCAACTGTTCCAGCATGCCAGTTATTAATATCATGTGAACCACCGCATCAGATATCTCATATATCAGTTTTATGTGAAGCTAGAGTGATAGAAATCTATGGTCACCATGGAGAATATTTAAAAACAGTAAAAAATGTTTTATTGGAAGAAGCAGATGATATGATTGTTTTTAGAGGAGATGTAGCTTTAGATAGACCAACATCCTTATGTTCTATTAAGGTATGTCTAGAAATAAATTAAAATGTTTTTTGACTTATTTCTTAAAATAAATAGAATATTTATAAATTTAAAAAAATTTAATTTTAATTTTCTTTAACTTTCTTAAGAGATTTAAAATTATTAAATTCTATGCTGAGGTAGTGTACAAATAAACTATTGATACACTATATTTCTTTGATTTTCTGAATTTAATGTCTTTGATTTTATATTAATTTTAGATGTTTTTGTATTGATACAAAATACAAGTTTTCACATATTATTGCTTCTGTTGCATAAAAAAATATAAATGATTAAATGTTCGTTAAATTGAAAAAATATGTTGCCCACTTTTCTCATTGATTTTTAATTTTGCAAACTATTATCTTTTCGGTAAAATTTACAAAGTATAATATGCTGGACAATGTTCAAATTTCTAAAATTGGCATATTGTCCATCTAATGCTACTATATATTGATTTTTATGCAGATTTAAAACTGGAACATGGATTTGTTTTTAAATCATAAACAACAAAATGGCAGTTTGACCAGCAAATTTAACCATAGTCTTTAATGATTAATATGAATCATGTTCATTTTTGCTTACTAAATATATAGCTTATAAACAAAACCCAAAAGAAATTCATTCTATTATCCTGAGGATTGTTTTATCAGGGAATGTGTACTCTGATGATATTATAACCCATATTATTTCTGCTTGCTAGATGATTAAATTCAAGTCAAAAACACATCTAGTGATTATATAATATATATATATGTATATTATAGACTAAATTATTAATTGTTACTTTATAATATTAATATTTTGAAAATAACAATTAAGTTTTTAAACTAAAAAAAAAAACTATTTTTAAATTGTTTATGTCAATAATTTTAAATTAGTAATTTTTTTCATTGACTGTATAGAACTAGTTACCTTCATTCATTTCCTAATGTATTTTTAATGCTTATTAAAAACAAACTTTTTTTTTTTAGTTCTTAGTTCTTACTTTTGAGAAGCCCTACTGAAATGTGGCTATATGGAGTGAAAGTACATACTACCAAAGTAGCTTTTGATCTACCGAACCAAATGACCATACCATTGGCAGCAGTGGAACAAAGGCTAGTCCAAATGGGGCTTGTTTTGAGTGATAAAGCAGAAGCATTTAAGCAGCTTGTTCAAAATTTCCAAAAAACTAATATAGGTGATCAAGATATAGGTACCATAATAGCTACATTAGCTATGCAAAACTTAGTCAAAAATAAATCTCCTTCTCCAGAAAAGGATCTACAACTTTCAGGTATTATGAAAAATATGACAAAACAATTAGAGAGAAGAGATAGCCAAAACAATCTTACAGATTTACCTAAAACAGATAACTGTGAATTATCAAATAAAGCACAACCCTGTACAGCAACATCTGTATCAACTTCACCGATAATGTTTGAAAGGTAAAAGACTTTTATAATGTTCTATAATTACAAAATTCTTAAATTTAACTAAATAGTCAATATATCTACTCATAACTATTTCTGCTGAAAAATATAAAGTTGACTGTTTCATTTATATATTTTCATATACACAGTCCAGTCACATTAATGTGACCACCTGTCAAAAGCCAGAATATACACCCTTGTATATTCTGGCTTTAAGTGAGTGTGGAATTAAGTGGAATTTGTATACACTCCACTGCAATGTGCTGCCACCTACCTTTTGTGATTGGTTATTTCACGTTGATGTCGAAAGTAGGTAGTGGTCACATTAATGTGACTGGACTGTGTAATATAAATAAAAGTTTATATTTGTCAACTTTTACAGATGTTCATAATTTCTATAGGATCAAATCTTCGTGATCTTACAGGCCTGATGGCCATTAGCTAGGCTCTGGCCTTTGGTACCACAAGCTTCAGGTTCGAATCCTGGCTGTAGTATGAATGTTCGTTAGTTCGAAATCCACTTTAAACTGTAGGTCCTGGTCTAATTGACCTAAAGCGTGCATAATAAATGATCACAGAGCGACAAGTCAAAACCAAATTCTGATCTTGTAAATTATGAAAAATGGTTAAATTGCTTATGCTGAGCCCATTATTAAAGAAAACTTTAAAAAAAATTTATAATAAATTAAATTTCAAAAATTCCGGTACTTTTCAATTAATTGGATGCCACTCATAATAATGCACCACATGTTGTAACATGTTAATTTTCTACAAGTTTTCAGCTTTATATGAGTTGTCATTCCCATCTTAAGTTAGATCTTATATCAATATTTATATTCAGCTAATGGCAACCTGTTAATTAAAAATTTACAGCTTAGTAATTTCAAAATGTTAAAAATTTCCTGTAGCAATATTTAAATCTAAATAATTTTGTAAATGAAATATGTATTTCTTTTAATTTATCTGAAATTAAATTCATAATGGTGGTACACTTAGTTTTGTGCAATTTTGTAAACTAATTTATGAATACTATTATGCATATTAATTAAATAATTATCATAAATCTTATTTTTTAGAAATTGTTTTAGGAAATGTTTTTTAACTTGATTTTCCATCCATTGAGTAGTGTCAATGTTGACATTTATGTATGTTTTATCATTTACTTTGTATTAAATTATTCCATTTATTCTACCAGTATTAAAAATCTATAATTTAAAAATATAAATGCATTTATCTCATTGATGTATTCTTATAAAAGGAGTAGATTGTTACTTGTTATTTTTTGCTTTACAGGATAAGTACTAATGTCCAGACAGAAGAAGATTATTCTAGTTTAGAAACAAAATTGAAAGATTTTGTTACGGAACAAATAGAAGAAAATAGTAAAAAAATATGGGACAAAATTGATTTAAGATTTAAAGAGATTGAAGCAAAAATTATGTGTAAGCTTGAAGAAATTGAATCATTTGTAAAACCTCAAGGAGTTCAAAATTAGTATTTCTGCAAATATAGACATGAGTATTTGTTGTTTTTATGGAAAGTTTATATTAAAACTGTTGTTGATTTTTATTTGATACCACATCTTCTTAGTTTTTACAAACCATATAATCTATACATTATTTATATATCATATTTTTACAAAAATACTCTTTAATCGATATTTTTAGAAAGAGCTTGAAGTAGCATCTCTTCTCCAGTTTCAACAATCAAAACACTTCCTGATAGCTTCCATATTTGTATAGTTCCATCAGAAGAGCTTGTTGCTACTAGACTTGGACTGGAAAAAATATATAAAAATATAATCAAATGTTCCAATTAAAATGAATTCTTGAGGATTCTCGTAAACATGGCTGGAACCTGAGATATAACAACCAGAACTGAGCATATAGCGGTGGATTCTAGGCCTCCACACTCACTAGAACCTTTCAGTCATCCTCTAAATGATGATATATTTTCCAAATTATGTATAGTTTTAAAGTTATTAATTATTCGATATATAATTATTAAAACTGGATATGAAAACATAATGCTCCAATCCTAAACAATTTTATAGACAAACTTTGTTAAAAATATAAAGCATTATTATTTATATGTTTGCAACACAATATAATTCAGAATTAAGGTGCCATTAACATTTAAGAATTATAATCTTAAAGCATTTATATGCATACAAAGGAAAATAGCACCCTAGTTTTCAGTTTTTTATAGTGCATATATATATAAATCTTTTATCATTCTTTAAAAAATAAAGAAAAATTTTGTTTTTATGATGCTTTTTCCTGACTTAACAGCTATTAACATATTGAAAGTCAGACTAATCTCATTTAATTATGATGATGATAATCTGACATAGTTACTTATAGCTCTTTTGTAACTACATCATTTTATTCAAATGATTTTTGATATATATATATATATACACCAGGTGAATACTTATCTGTTTTGGTATAAAAATACCATATTACATAACTAGGCCTAATTATGTGACCAGAATTTTGAACGTAACAAATATTTTTAACTGTACAAGCGATAATTTGTCATATCTAAATGCAGAATTTATATTTTCTCTTTAAATCAATGCTATGCATCTTTGTAATTAAATATTTGGTCCACCTCCTATAGTTTCTGATACATAAATTCACACATTTATTAATAAAAGGCACTTGAGTTACTTCATTATATAATACTTAGCCGTTTTACTATACCTAGTCGCTACATTCACAGCTATAGTTGGCTTGATTTTCCAATTATTTGAACCAAAACTGACTTAAATATTTATCTTGTTTATACATATATCACAACTTATAATCATGCTATTAATGTTACTTTGATTTTTTATCAATAAAAATAAGTAATATATATTGTTACTTACTTTTCTTTATTATTTTGAATTGACAGGCCATAACTTTTTTCTATAGACAAAGGAAGAGATTCAACTGGTGATTTGCCATCACTTTTAAGATCCCACACATGGAATCGTCCATTGTTGCAGATGCAACTTAATACTAATGGTCTTATAGGTGACCACTGAGCTGCATTTATTCCTCCATTTGGCAACTGTAGTACTAAGAAAGGTTTAGGCTGTTGAAATAAAATAAGAAACATTAAAACAATTATAATGAATTATATAATTAGCTATAAATTGTAATTGAGTTCAATACAATTTAACTTGCCTGTAATAAGCTGTATATTCGAAGCTCACCATCACTCCCAGATGAAAGAAATACATTTCTAGAAAATGGAGAAAATTGAACTGATGTCACTTGACCCTTATGGCGTTCAAAACCCATATTGATAGGAGATTTAAGGGATATTGGAGAAAAGCCAGTATCTAAAATATATGTACATATACTATATTGTAGAAAAAATATTACTTATACTGGGTTCAAATATAATTCAGATAAAATCAAATAATCTTTATAAAAATATTCTGAGTAACCTTTGTCCAAACCAATTTTTCATATTTCGGTACAATTAAATTATTGATTATAATACAAAGAAATCATCCACATAAATAGACATAGAGTTAATAAAGACAGAAGCTAGAGCAATTAAATATTAGGAGCTAGTCTCAAAATTTTAGAATGGATTCATATCGGATAATTATATTAGAAGTTTTGTTGCAGGTTAAACCCTGATTGCAAATCCACTTCATAGCTTTGTATCCATTTAGAAAATTTTTATTGTGCGCCAAGTATTTTTGTCGTAACTGAATGAAAAATATAAATTAATGTGACAAAAAATATCATCTAATAGAGGTATATTACATGCATTTATATTAACTGAGAACTCTGAAGCATCAATAGAGACAAGCACATCAACTAATGAAAATAATACAGACCTATATTTCATATTAAATAATTTAGATTCTTCAGAAAGTGCCAGATTGCAAGAGAACAAAATATCAGAAATAATCTCATGAAAATTAAATATTTAAAAAAGGAAGTGAAATCATAATCTAAGCTCGAATGTTCTTTGGGTAGACAAAATCATTTTTATATTCATTGGAACAACTATAAAGGGTCATAAATATCTCTTTGTTGCACTAGTATGGAGATGATTAATTATTTTAATTATTACTGCATGTTTTAAATGATAGCATTCTCTTTTTAAGGATTAAGGTATAAAATTAATGGACTTAATTTAGTATCTAAATAGCAATCTTTAAACAGTTATTGTTAAGTTTTGAAAATACTTATCAACTAAAACAAAGTGCATATATGCATTTTCATTCAAAAAATGAAATTAGATAAAATGATCTGGCTGGAATAACGAATATAAAATTCAGAGGCATTATTTAAAATTAATATAAAATATAATATAAACTAAAAAATATAAGAGATATTAAAAAGTAAAAGATCAAACAGTTAATTATCATGCAATAAGATAGATAAAAAATAGATAGCATAATAAAATAGTAAAATACTAAACATTTAAATAGTAGTATGAAAGTGACGAGTTAGGATGCAGCTAAAAGAAATATAAGTCCGCTCAAGAAAAAGAATAACTTCAGGAATTGTAAAGGGACTGAAAGAGTGACGAGCACAATCTTGAGATCTAAGAGAATTTGAATGAAGATGCCTCGAATTTCGTTTGTGTGTAAGGTACAGTTGATTGGAATCAATGACTTGTTTCTGTTTGTGCACTTGCTTGTTAAAGAAGGGATTGGAACAAACCTGCTTTAGTATAGGAATTATTATTTTCTTCTTGATTTTGATACTGATGTTTGACTTGGCTTTACTATGGATTTGGTTATGATATAAGGATATATATATTGGCGATGTTGAGTGCAAAGAAAAGTTACTGTTTGATAAGTGGATGAAATGTGAAATGCAATTAACATGCAAATTTCAACATAAATATTTGTGATAGATTCGATAGTGATAGAAATATTGACTCAGCTGAGTCTAGCTAGGAATCGAATGAGATGCAGTATTTATACACGTTTGAGTCATAGTTGTGCAAATATTCAAGACAAATTGGAACTTCTCATGAAGCCACCAGAATATTTGATATGAGGGACATAGAACAATATAGATGAATCTATTCCAGTTTTGCCAATTCAGAGGATGGGTGTTGCCAAATATCAATAAATTTACTTATTCTTGGTAATATGTAAGGATTGAAATCAAAGTCATAATGTAGCTTTTAGCGTCAAAATACTCAAAGTACATTATTATTGTAAATATTGTTATTTATGAGACAAAAGACAATGAAAATTGGGTCTAATATACTGAAATATTGCCTTAAAACAAATTTAATTCAGCATTCATTAGTTTATTAACATCAATTGTGTAAAATGAGTCATTTGCTTCAGGTGAATCGTGTTATTTTTAAAAAATGAAAAATTCAATTTTTATAATTTTTTACAGCCAATAAGTTTATTAATTAAAATTATAAGCATTAAATCAGAATTTATAAATTAATTTGTAAACCAACTTACATGAGGCCGGCACTAGAGAATCAAACACACATTGGAAAATGCCCTCCACCTTCTGTTCCAATCACAAAAATGTTGGGATCTTCAAAATTTATTGTCATTGAAGTAACTAAATGGAATTGAACATCTTTAATATCTATATATATATATATATATACATATATACAAACTACATATTTCATCAATCAAAAATTAATTATTTCATTTTAATATGTAATTCAATATCTTAGGGTTAAATTTACACACAGTATACATATCTAAAAAATATAACTTTCCATCACTTTGGAGTTGTTCTATTGAAGCAACAAAAAATTATATTTTTCATCATTTCTTGAATGTTAATTATTTTTAAAATTTTATGTAAAAATTGGTGTATATATGAATTAATCAGTTATAAATGAAAATATAAAGGATATGGATGAGTTAATAAAATAATTTCTACTTTTAATTAGGACACTTAAATTATTTAGCATTTTGAGATTAAACCACAAACTATACTTACTCCTATTTCAGCATTCTCTTTGCTTGTTTTTATGAGGAAATTCCCAGGTAGTTGTTTGGCTAATATGAGAAACCTGAAAATACAAAATGTTTATTGTATTCACAGCAAAATAAACAAAAATAAGTGTCCTTTTATCTAATTGGGAGTACCATTAATTTTCATTAAAAATTTATTTTATTTAAATCGATGTTAAATAAAAGGTGGTCTGTTATTTATAATGAATGATTAAATCACATTAGGTCAGGTCATTTTCCAAATTAAGATAATTAATTCACTCATTAACTCAAATTTATTTTTATATTATGAAGTATTAAAGGAAAAGTGTTTTTAATCATAATAAACCTTTTGCTTTTGGAATAAATATTTCTCCTAAATTAGTGAAAGTCAATATGAGCGATCAATTACTGGAATGTGGTTAATATAAAAGTATTGAAATATATAATTAAAGTTATAATTATGCCTATCTATACTTCTTATCTAATAATATCCCTTAATAGTTAAACTTCTCATCAGGGTTTCTGATTAAAATAAAATACTTTTAACAATTTATGCAAAGTGAAAAATTTCCTATAAAAGTATTTAAACATTCCTCATTTATCTCATATTTATCCGAAAGCGTTAACCAAATGTTTTATTAAGCATGCAAAAAAAAAAAATGCTTTTTAATCCTGTTTTTTATTTTCATTAACATTTTATAGTCATGAGTAGCATTCATTTATTTTCACAATCTCTAAAACTTTATAACTGATCTCTGATGATGCATCTTATTTTCCTTAGAAACAGAAATTTAAAAACAAAAGTTTATATTATAATTTGAATAGCTTCCGTAAATTTTATTACTGAATATTTTTGATGTTTACATATTTTCACTTAAATATACAACTTGATGCAAAAGTTTTTAAAAAAATTTTTAAATAATAGTATTATTTATAATTTTATATACATATATTTTATAAATTCATGGAGTAAGTAGCATTATAATTCACAGTAAATATTTGTATACTTACCCATTATCTAATTTGAGAATGCCATCTTCATACTTCCATATTAATATTTTTCCATCTAAACTACAGCTTACAAACTGAAAAATGTAAAACTCAAATATTAATAAAATGAGAGGAAAAATAATGACATTTTTTATTTTAGTTATTGACTGCATCTTGAAATTAAAATTATTGCTTTTGAGAAAAATATGAATTATGCCTAAATAAAATACAGTTTTAAAATGTAATATATCATTAAAAATACATTTCTGAAAATGTAAAAAGTTTGAATTATTTTGAAAGTACATTGATTACATTGAATGCACAAGTAAAAAACATGATTATTAAATTGTACATTTTTGATTTAAATATCAAATTGACTATTTATGGAAAAATTATAATGGAGTTTTCTTCTAAATTTTACCTTCTTAATGTTTTTATAGTTATGGTAACACTTTGAAGGAATTGCTGAATAGAAGTGAATTTTGAAATTTATACATGGATCATAATTCAAACAAATTAGCTGTTTTTACAGCAAGTCACTAAATTATTCAAGCCTAAAATGAAAATTGTAAACTAAATTCCAACAAAAAAATTTTAAATTTTGGGAATCATAGAAAATGAATATAGAAGTATTTAGATGCCAATGGTACAACAAAAATGAAAATTTGAATGTTACTTCTATTTTGTTATGTACTCCATAATGGAGAATCCAATGCAATCCAGTGATAGGTTCACGATGGTTAAAAAGTGCAATTTCTGTAGAAGCTAAAAAGAGGATCATCTTCTTTTGAAATATCCCATAGTAAAATTTCACCTAAAAAGTAAAGTACATGCTTCATGTGTACTGTGAAGAAATGATTTAAAAATTAGCTTAAACAATATTAGCAATGAAAAT
Organism: Caerostris extrusa; assembly: GCA_021605095.1. Classification (NCBI taxonomy): domain Eukaryota; kingdom Metazoa; phylum Arthropoda; class Arachnida; order Araneae; family Araneidae; genus Caerostris; species Caerostris extrusa. Next base: position 22,840 of record BPLR01006299.1, read on the forward strand.
ATTAAAGGAATTATTTATCTTTATTTTAAAACTATTAGTATGAATTTAAAAAATAAGTTTAGCTGTCTGGTAAATTTTCAGGGTAGGCTGTGTAGGAAATTGTGTGTGTGTGTGATTTAGTATTGCCCAAGGGATCTGCTTTACTAAACCACATTTTTTACCACCGGGATGAACACAGCTGGAGAGTTCGTGCATCTTCTTCCATTCTCCTCAAACTAAATAAACTTCCTGATCTTCTGATTTATCATACATCTTTCATTACTATTCATTTTTAAATTCGCAACATAAAAACAGCATCTTTTATTTATTTTTTGTTTGTTAAGTTTTGAAATAAGTCTTCCTGTATGGAAACCCATTCACCAGGTCACAATATTGTATATTTGGAATATATAAGTTTTTTATTAAATGAGAAGTTTTTTCAAGAAGGAAAATAAAAGGTATATAATAACAAAAGAATATAATAAACTATTATCGTAAGTGTTTAAAAGTTAACTTGATTGGAATATGGGATATTATAATTAAAATCAATGCATTGTGCATTTTAATGTAATCAAAGTTATGTAAATCTTGTAAAAAATCTATGTAATCTTGTAAATGTCTATATAAGCTATTTATTCTAACATCACAATGGTGGTGGCACTCTATATGTCAAATATGGAAAGTAATTGCATTCTTCACTACGATATGAGTGAATGTACTTCTTGGTCTGTTATAAAATGGAAGTAAGGAAGAGGAAAATTCCCTTATGTAATTTGGATCCCAAATATCTGAATAATATTTGATTAAATGTAAATAGTCCTCAAAGTGTGTTAATTAAGTAAAAGAAAGGCAAAGAATTTTACTTTTCTAAGATTTTTTACTTGCATGAAAATTATTTATAAGCTGTCCATCCTCAACACCATCTACTACTTAATGCATAATATTCTTCATATAATTTTGCTTCATAAGAGGATATAAATATAAAAAATATCTAGCTACATTAACAAAAATATTTTAAGCTATAAATTGTTGTACAAGTATGAGTTAAATAAATATTATCTGAATTTATTCTACTAGAAAAGTAAAAAAATATCTTTAAAGAAATAATAGAATACAATCTATTGCAAAAATAATTGCTTTATAGAGAACACATATACATTCAGCATTTAACTAAGTAACATTAATTAATCGCATGAAAACTGCATAAAAGTATAATGCAGATTAGGTAGTTCTTATAGTTTAGAGTAGTTCTTATAGTTTAGTGTAGTTCTTATAGTTTAGAGTAGTTCTTATAGTTTAGAGTAGTTCTTATAGTATTAATTTTTATAAGATTATAATATCTATAAAAGAACATAAATATATAAAACTTAAATACAAACCATTTAATTTTCCTGCAACAATTATAGCTGGCAAATCTGGATGGAAACTTAAACATGTGATACAACAATCTGTTTCAAGAGTTAAATTTGGTTTCTTACGATCAAAGTCCATTCGACCCAAGCTCCATAGATCAACCGATGAACTATGTTCACACCAATTTTTGTGATCTCTATTACTATAAGTGATTCTAGTTAAGGATTAAAATGTTATATTATATTAAAATATTTTGTTTTCATTCAAAAATTTTAATATCAATCTATTTTTAAAAATGCCTTTACATTTTTGTAAATATTCCTTCATTAAACAAATAAAAAGCAATTATTATCAGTATACAAAAAATGTTAAAAATATTTATTTATTTTTAAATGAAAATTTAATCATAAAATAATTTTTTGGTTTATTCAATTATATCATATTATATTTTGAAAAGGATATGCAGCTGCAATAGCTGTTCCAACAGAATTCCAAGATATACTACTGCAACAAAACTACAAAATGAAACATTTATCAATCCTATTTAGTATCTTATAAGTCATAATATATTAAATTTCATGCTTTTATAAAATAGAAAAACAAAAAATAAATAAATAATTTTTAAAATTCAGTTATTAAAATCTAGATTTTATAAAATACTATTAAATTTTAATTATTTAAAATTTTATTTCGTTTCAAATTAATAACAGGTTAATATGTACTACCTATGTACATACAAAACACATATATATATGATGAAATATCAATGTGTTAATATAAAAAGACTGAAAAAATGATATAATGAAAAACAAAAATTATTCCAAAATTATTAATTTATAATGGAAACAAAAATTATAAATGGAAACAAAAATTAAAATTTTAATACAAAATTAATTTTGAAACAATTCTTTTAATATGTTTTGAAATTTTTTACTTGAAAGAGAATTTAAAAATGATATTTATAAAGAATTTAATATATGATTACCTGGTATTTCCACTTGTCAGACAATATGTAATATTGTGCAATTCAATTTATTAATATGCAGATATTTAAATGAGACAAAATGGTAAAAGATGAAGAATTTTTCAACAATTGATGAAAATTTTTCATCAGTTGTTAAAAACAATTTGCTTAATTCATAAAAACAATTCAGTTAGTTTATACAAAATTATGTTACAATTGAAGGAAAAACTAATTGTCTTACCTCAGAGGCTAATGCCTTCTCTAGAACATGTAGGCAAGAAATTGATGTAGATTCTACATCAGAAAGCAATTTATAGCGATCAAATGCTTTACTTTTGCTGTTTTTTTCAAGAACTGAACATATAAGAGGGGTAACTTTTCTGAGGAAAGTCAGTAAAGTATCAACATGAAAGTCCCCATATATATTCTCATTGCCTTTAACTGCATCCGTTTGAGCCTTTAGAAATGAATTACATAAATAATATATTCAATGAAGAAATTTTTATAAGAAATATGAACCTGTATTTGTCATTAAAAAAAATTAATCCTTAAATGTGTATTTTTGCGTTGCTTGTGGCAATCTTTATACTCTAAAATTGTATAATAAATTTGTTTTCTTTCATTTTTACAGAACTTCAAATAATGACTAGTTTATTTAAAAATTAATATATTTTTCTTTTGATAAATTCCCTAGTTTCTTTTTACCATTACATTTAATGAGTCAGAAACCTCTAAAACAAGAATTCTCAAATTTAACAATACTCAATTTCAAATTTTGTCACTCAATACACAAAAAGACTCATATAAAAGAAAAATTTAAAAAGTAGAATAATATTTGTGTGTATGTATTGATCAATTAAACATTAAATTTGTCATCACATATTTTGGAAATCCTTGTTCTAAAAGAATATAGTTTAAATTAAAAAGAACAAAAATTTTAAATATGCTAATACATTAAAAATCTTTAATAAATATAAAGAAACAAAAAAATTATAAACTTAATAATTTTAATTTAAAGAAATTCTCACAATTGAAATTTTTAAAGACTAACTAAAAAATGTAAGACTAAAGTAATATGCATACACCAAATTCTGTTTTTAAAAGGTAAACATATTCCCAAAGAAGACAATGTAAAAAAAAAATATATTGCATCTATAGAAAAATAGAAGATTCGTTCCAGTCCAAAGAAATTAGTAAAAATAATATAATAAACCATGAGTTTTCATGTTAGGATCTTAAACATTTTATTTTATAGAGATTGAACATATATCGTACAAAGTAAATTATCATTTGAAAAGGAAAAAATATGTCACTAATTCATGAACACATAAATTGGGTAAAATAATGTGTTACATACAAAAATATTTTATTAAATTATTTATTTACTATTTAATTATTTTCACTTTCTGACAACAAATGCATATGTTTGCTTTAGACTGCAATATTACTGCTAACACATAAATTGTCTATTACCATCGAGCTCCATTGGTGAATTCTATCTGTAATCTCTTTAACAAAATTATAACTAGCCTTCTGTAATGTCGATGTTTAAGTGGATTTAAGAACGAATTCAGTAATTAATTGTTGTGTTTGTCTTTTGCCTAGCCCATTGTATAATTCTTTGTAATAGATTAATGACTTCAGATCATGCTGAAACTTCCCAGCTTGTTCCTCATTAGGATCATGTTTAGCAAATGATTACACAACTTACTGGCCAGTTTAATACCTTTCTTACTTAAATCTGCATTTAGAACAGGATATTCTCCGTCCATATTATTATGTTCTTTAGGATTAGGAGTCTCAAGGACACCTCTATTATTTTATCTTTGCTTAGAGCATTATCAATTAATAATTCATCAATATTTTCGAATGAAAGATCATCGAATCCTTCTCCACAATGATGTGGGAAAGTTGAATATTTGATTTATAATTAATAAAACGAAGGTTTATAAACATCAAAAAGGTACTTTTCGCTTTGAACATAAAATTTAAAAGGCAGACAAAGCAGGCAAAATTTCATATCGGAATTATAAAATTCGGCAATACCCACAAATGGAAATCACATTACATTCCTCGTCACCAATGTCACAGTTATAAAAAAAAAAGTAACGTAAAAATTATCTTCTTAGAATTTGGGTAGATCATGTTAAATCAAAATAAGTTGTGTAGAAAGAGAATTAAATTTTTTTCTAGTTAGTGTAGAAGTTCATGTAAAAACAGAATTGGGTTTGTATCGATATATATTTTCTTTTTAACATTCCTAAATGATATAATAACTTTGTGCAAAAGAAATTTTTTTTTCTTAATTCTTATGTCGGTGACATTTATATTCGTTTACTTGAAGTAGATATTAAATAATTTAAAATGTATCTCACTTTTGCAAATAAAAAATAAAATATATATTAATAATGATAAAATTTTAGCATCTGATTTTGGTACACATATATTATAACTGAATCCAACTGCTTGATGATTTTACTTAGCATTTTGCAACTAATAATGTAATCCTGTTTCAGCAAGCCCTGCCCAGCTGATACTTCTTGTAGATTTGTACCAAACTCTTCTAATAATTTTTGAAAATTATTTTTTACATTTTTTTAGAATAATAATGAATCAATACTACTGAATGTTCATCACATATCATAAGAATTTGACACATTGTTAGCAAAAATGGCGATAAATTCAAATGAAAAATATTCTAACAGAAATATAAAAAATAAACACAAGATGCATCATTATTTTATGGAGGTGCACTATCAGAAGTAGTAAAAATTCTAAAGAAATTCAAAAAAGAAATTAATAAGTAGTAAGTAGAAAAATATTAAACTAGTAAGTAGTAAAATATCATTCATTATTGTTTTGAGATTTATTGTTGTTATCAACAGTTGTTAATAGTATTTACTTTCCATTTAACAACATTTCATAACATTGTCAATTATTTTAGTAAAAACAGTAAAAATAAGAAGAAAAAAATAATTTTGACTAAAAAATTACAAATTACTCATTTCATTTTTAAATAATACTTTAAAGATTTACTTCAATATTTTGTCTTTCTGGAATTTGGCTTGAGTTTTCTGCACTACTTGAATTTTCTGTCTGGGTATAATTTTCTCTATTAGACCTAATAGCAATAAAAATATACATTAATAAATATCAGTGGATTAAGATTTCTATTTTCTTAAATATATGGGGATTTTTTTTTTTTTTTTTTTTTTTACCTTCCTTTAAAAGACTCTGGAAAACTATTCATAATTGTATGTGTAGACGTTTTTGGCATTTATAAATCTATACACGAGAATAATATTTACATTTTGTCAGAATTCAGTATTTTAATACGCATATAATAAAGTTATTGAAATGCTTCTTAGCATTTAAAACAGCTTTTAGCTTTTAAAACAATTCAATAATGAATATTAGCAGTATAATCTGCTTTTAGCTTTCAAAACAATTATCATTATTTTTTTTAGAATGAAAATGAAAAATGAGAACCATAAGCATAAGATTTAACACAGTTTCTGCGATTACATATTTATCATCGTTACCATGGTAACCAAATTTTTTTTTCTTTTTAACTTTTTTTTTTTTTCTTTCTAACTTTTTTTTTATTTGTTTTATTATTATTATTATTATTATTATTATAATTTAGAAACATAATTTTTAATTTTCGTTTTCAAAATCCACAATGAATAAGAATATTTTCACAGACCTTAATTTGAATAATGAAAATATTTTTGCTTATTATATTTATAATATCATGGACCTGATTTAGCTCTGCTGGAGCTTCGGATATTTACAACAACAACATAATATATACTAAGAATGATTATAATTACTCATTAATCATTTTCTCCCTGTTATACTAGGTTTTTTTAATTTCGCACTAGAACTTCCCTCAGTTTTAAGTATTATGAAAAACAAACAAGCATTTTTTAAAGCGCATTATTTCATTATTATTAATAATTTTCTCTGGGAAGCACAATTTTTTTAATGAGAAGATAAGAGATAGTATAACATCTAGTATATATTCTCCTCTTTCGAATTACGAGTTTGTATTTCATTCATATTGTTATTTATTTATTTTCATTTCAATTGGATAAAGCAGCCAATCGGCAATCATAAAGTGAAGTCAAATCATATTTATTATTATTATCCTAAGATCAAATGTATCAAGATTTATATTTTTCTTAGTTTTAAATGTTGTAAATAATTCAATTATTTTTTTTACTTTTCTAATCTTAAACTATTGTATTATGTCTCTTTTTTCACCATCATGTAGACATGGTATATTAAGATTTCAAGAATCTTGGGTCAAATTATCTTCAATAAGCATACAATTAAGATGGAAAAAAAAACCACGAACAAGAAAACCTGCTCATATTCCTATGGCTTTGGGAAAGATGTACAAAATTCCAAAACACCCTTATGTTCCTCCGGAGGAGAATGAACTTACTTTAAATTTATTAGCTGAATATATGAGGAAAATAGATTCAATGCGGTGAGTAAATTTGTCTCTAATATTAAATATTTTGAAAATATTTCTTGTTTTGTTTAAATTGAATAAAATTCGAGAATACTTAAAATGTTGTATCATATTTAATTACAGTATCATTCATGTGTTTCATGAAAATTGTTTAATATTAATTATGTTTTTGGTATAATAGAAAATATTTTAAAGAAGAATTAGAACAAAAATATAAAGATGAAGGAAACACTTTTGAAAATCAAAAGCTGGAAGAAGTGAAATTTCAAGCTTTGTTGGACGAAAATAATAAAGAAAATGAAAGGTTAAGAAAAATTAGGTAGGGTTTTTATTTTATAAGATAAATTAAAAAATTGACTTATGTTATTAATGTATATACTCTTAAATAATAATAAGTAACAAAAACAGTATCCTACAGTTTTAATTGAAAAAATGTTAATGAACTTGTTTATATTAGTATATGAACGTGTTGATTACATATGTTTATAATTATAAATTGAACATAAAAAAAATAATGTTTAGCATTAAAAAATTTTTCTTTTTGCATTTGCTTTTATCTGGTGTATTTTTTAAGCAGGAATTGAATTTATTATTTAATGAAATTTATACAAATACAAAATTTGTATGTGTTTTTATATAAAATTTTGCCTGGTGCAATATTCATGAAATATACATGTTAGTATGATATTCATCCTGGAACTACTATCTTATTTCCTCACTCCTAGAACAGAGTGACCACTCTTAGGAAAATCAAAGAAAGGTCAAGGAAGATGAATATTAGGAACTATATCAGGCAAACATCAGGGAGCAACCATTCTATTTGCTTTGTTTTCTTAAAACTGTTAGGAATTGCATTATAAGCATAAATATGAAACTGTGCTGCATAGTGGTGAGGTCAAAAGCGTAAGAAAGACAATAGCAGCAATGTCTTAAATTATCCAGTGGCAACATAGTGATCTGTCATTACTCTGTGCTGTGTACCATCGTTTTCCATTTTTAATATCATAGTGGAAACCCTTGCCTTGTTCTTCACTCATTGAGTCAAAATTTCTAGAAAAAAATTTTTTTTTAATGTAATTGTGGAAAATGTATCTTCAGACTCTTATTACACCAAGTTCTTTAAATTTTCTCAACATAATTAGAATTCTATTTTCCATTATTAAGGGCCTTTTTGTTTCAAATTCAAGTATTTCTGAATTCATTATGACTTCAAAATTCTGGTCTGGCATCCATTTTTCTTAAGTCAGAGCTCATAAAGATACCTTCTCTTAAATTTTCTTCTAATAAAGAAGAGAATGTCTGTATAGATACTAAAAGCAAATTTCTGTTTTGAGATAGGGTTTACAAATTGTTTCACAAGATTATAATTTTATGTACAGTAAGGGAAGTCTTTTTTAAGTATGTAATGTTTAATGTTTTTGCATATCATAGGATGGATGCTCCATACTATCAGAATACCTGAAGGATTCTTCTTCTTATTATTATTATTATTCTCTTCTAATCATTTCCTTAAATCTTATAAACAAACATAACATATCTTATGTGGTGTCTAAGACTTTGTTGGTGTTTAAACTTTACCTTGAAGTAGGCAAAGGAAGTGTGCATACAAAATTTTATCTCAGGAGGAGGTTAAACAAAATAAGGCATAACTGTTTATGAATGCTCATTAAGCTGTACAAACAAATAATAGAAAAATATCTGAAGTTGAAATTCCATATAAAATGTTTGGGTAAAAGAATAGTTATTTTATTAATTTTTGCATTGCCCACATTTGGTTGAAATACATAATAAATATTTAATAAAATTAAAGCAGGAAAAATGTTGGCTCCATCAACAAATTCAAGAATAATAATAAAATTGGGACATAAAAAAAAAAAACGATTTATTGAAATACAAAATGTTTAACAAAAAATAATTGCATGTAAGTTTGAAAAATATGCACGCAATTCACTTATTATCATTCCCCCATCCCGCTATGCCCCTGAGGCAAAGTAGACTATTCTCACAAATTCTGGTTTATTCCTTTGATGTTTCTTAATAACAAATATAGCAAAAACTATTGAAACTACCAACACAATCACTGTCACTTTATGGAGCACAGTATAACAGAAAACTACAAGGAAAAAGATAATGTTAAAAAAGAGATACAGAGCCTAGATACTCATAGTAGCACTATCTGGAAAAGATCTATGCCTTCGACAGGGGTTACTTGTAGTAACCCATGTCCAAAACATTAACAACATAAGAATCCTTGATTCACTCATATTTTAGATCCTTGATGTTTTCTTGAAAATTTCTGATGTATATGTGTAAAAAAGGAAAAAGGTGCTTTTCTTTTCTTTTCTTTTTTTTTTTTTCAGATGATATGCATTGTAATGGTTATTTCTAGGTTCAACATGTAAAAAAAAAACGTTAGGAGAGTCCAAATTATTAAAAAAAAAAAAAACTTTTTCATAATTAGCCTATATAGTCAATTTTGCCATTATAGCAATTCACAATTGCATCATTTAACTGTATGGCATGCTTTACTTTGTAGTAATTGAATTTTTGTTTGAGCTGTCATTGCCTTCTTTGTTAAATTTTTGTATTAGATATAACTTATTTTAGTATTCATACACAAACTAAACTTTTAAAAGTTTAAGCTTTCATAATGAATTTTATTATTATTATTAAACATAGAAATCCAAATTGTATATCAAGAAAAAGTTTAGTTTTGCCACTTTTTTTTTTGAACAAAAGAAGTGTTTTCAGATTGGATTTTTATTCTGCAATATGCTTTTGCATTCATATATATTTATATTACTTTAAAATATTCCCAAAAATTGTAAATAAAAATCATGTTTTTTGAAGGGGAAAGAAGTTTTGGAAGAGGAATTTCAAAAAATGCAGATTGAACTTCTTCAGCTTGAAGAAGAAAGAAAAATAAAACTACAGGAAACTAAATTAAGGGTTGATGAATTAGTTAAAAAGAAAAAAAGTAAGTAATTTTTGCTGTATTACTAACAAAAATCTTAATTGTAGGTTATTTAAGATACTTACTATAATATTATACATTATATTTTCTTTATGAAGATATTTTAAATGAAAATTTTAATTCTAATTATCTTATAGTTTTATTATATACATATTTAAAAAAAGTACTAAATCAACCAATGGTTTGATTTATATTTTTCATCTTCGTGATTATGAAAAAAAATTATAATAATAGTTCATAAATCTCTTTTAAATAATCCTTTAACTAAATATTCAGATCTGTGGTGTGTAACTTATTTATTTGTTTTTATTATTTTAAGTTTACTTTTCTATGAAATCGGTTTAAGATTTTATGATGTGTCAAATTTTTATTAAAATGTGTTAAATTATGTTTTTATCCATTATTGACAAACTTGTTTTTTTGTTTCTGTCTGTAGGAAAAGATTGCATCATACATTACACTTGAAACTTTAGATGATGCTATTGAAACAGCAATAAATAGTCCTAAAAATGTGTGCTACTCTCTTGATGTAAATGGTAATATTAGATGGGAAGGTTATCCTCCTGCTGATTTAGAAGAAGAAATAAACAGAAGAATATCTCAGAGTATGGAAAAATAAACATATTATTATATAATACTTCACAATGATTTTAATAATAAAGTTTGATGTATGAAAAATATTATCATTTTTAATTTAATAATAATCAAAAAATTCAAGTTGAATTTTTTTCATTAATCATATTTGAAATTCATATAAAAAATTAAATGAATTATAAATTCAATTTTTTTCACATAAAATTTTTTTTTGACAAAAGTTTATTTAAATAAATATCAATATTTATAAAGCATTAAAAAGTTCCATTATAAAATTATAAAAGCAGAAAGACTCATTTAGATTTATAATACACAAATTATTTTAATTTATTGATTTTAGGTATAATTTAAATTTCTGTTTTTATGATATATATTTCCAAAGTACTACTGGGAAACAAATAATAAAATAAATTATTATTTATGAAATTGTCATGCAAGTGGCAAAAATTTTTTTATTTAACTAATTTGTTTTTGTGCAATATCTAATATTGCTCTGAAATTATAAGAGCACCTTAATACACACAAGAAAAGACATAATAAATTGTATGATGTCTTGTTATATTTGCAAATTTCTTTACTAACCTCATACATGTCCTGAAATTCCTGAAAAAAATTGTCTTTAAATTTTGAGTATTATGCTTTTATAACAGTCAAAATTTAAAGACTCAAATAAAATGTTTGCAAATCAGATCCCAGGCTGAGACAAATGCGAATGAGCTATTCATGGACATGCATTCCATGTTATGAAAATGGAATGATGTCATGCAAGCGATTTAGCATTTCTTTCTTTGATTGATTTGAAATGATGTAAGCAACTAGTGTTTCGGGATAAGGAAGAGTGTTCTGTGGAATTATCACGACATTGACAATAAACTTTTCTGTTTTGAAATTGCTGAGACAAACTTGTCACTAAAACTTCCATGTCAAATTCTAAAATGGAAACAAAAAATAGTTACAACGGTGAGAAGTTAGAATTGGACAAAATGTACGAGTTTAATATGGAATCAAAGGTGAATCAAAGGCTCAGGGAGGGAAGTATGCATGTGTAAAAAAGAAACAAAAATGAGGTCCAGAGCGTGTTATTTAGGAAAGGCAAGCTAAGTGGACCAAAACTTGCAGGGTGGAAGCTCTGCCCATTAGAAATCAGTAACTTGCATCGCAGATCTGTCTGGTTAATTTCAGCTGTTACAATTCAATGCAGTCATGAATACTTGTGGCTTCAATACCAGGAGTGAAAATAAAAATAAATTCTCTGGAGCAAACAGCTTTGAGAAAATAAGAAGTCAGAGTTGATCCTTTTAGGTTTCTTCTGAAGTTGTCTTAGAAATGGGATGAGTAGTTGCAATTGGTTTGGTCTGAATGGCATTGGCATATGAGTGAGTGTTGATCAATTTTCTTGATGTAAAGTTTGTTTTCTTGAATGATTAGTCTTGTTTTCTGGTCAGTTCAGGAATTTGGGGCGTCCTTTCTGGCTGTAGATGGCATTCAATTATGCAGGTAGGTGTCTCAGTTTTCCTTCGAGAGAGCATTCTTTGTGTGGGCCTCCACACTTTAGACAAATGTGTTTATGCTCCACAATTATTACTTCCGCGCGAATAGCCGTTGAAGCACTGAATGGAACTCGTCTCCCCTTCTCAAAGGATGGGTAATTATTGGGCATTAGTTTTCAAAGAATTTCTGGGTCCTTGATGGGTGAATTTGCCATATGGGAATCTTAGTTTTATTCTGAATTATACTCACAGTGGTGGCTTAACCGTAGTTCTTCAAATTTCATCGTTTATATGATTTATCGGGAGTGCTTTTAAGGGGTTTTTACTGGTCTGTGATTTTGCCTTAATCGTTTGAGTTGCGTTTTCTAGCAAAAGAAAGAGAGCAGACTCTGTTGTTCAGTTTTGTTTGGGAGACAGAACAGAAACCAGCTTTTGTGAATGAGCTCTCGTATTTCCCAACAGTTGCAATATGCACAATCAAGTTCCAAGGAAATTCGTAACCTTTCTTACTGCTACTTTTCCAAATCTTTTTCTTTATCGTGACAATGCTGGGCCCGTAATTGTTGTCTATTTAAAAGTGCCTTCTATAAGCCCGAACGATGGCCATATATAATTAAACTGTTAGCACGAGTTCTGACTTTTTTTCTCCTTGGTAAAAATCTCTCCTGATTCACATTCAAAATGTCGAGACAAACGAAAATTTTCTAAACTGTATCTTCAACTATCAAAATTGATAATTAACAATCAGTAAATGGTGCCGAAGGATGTTTATTATTCAGCCTTGTTCGCGCCTACGCTCGTGGATACCCTAGCGGCGAAAAGGTAATATCAATGCGCCTGCGTGCGCAACAGGAACTCCCTAGTGTTAATTATCAGCTGGCAGATCGGCAAGAGTGAAACAGCATGGCTGCGAGAGTGGCTATGGCTGTTAAGTGAAATAGTATTGTTAAGTTTTAAACCTGTGGATTATTATGTGGTGTGTGAGTGTGATTCATAAATATGTGCTTAAGTGCGAGAACATCGTTAATTACTATATTTACGAGAGCAAAGCCTATTGCCGATTGTGCAGCAAGCATTCGAGTGTGTCTCAAATATGGGCTGGTAACTAAATGTGTCATATGCAAAAAGCATCAAAGTTTTTGAAAAAAGTTCCTCCGGGCTTAGAAAGGAATTCCAATAATGGTAAATGTGCTGATTCAAGTAATTCTGGTATACTTAATATGTGGTTTGAGAAATTCTGGTTTTATTTTTGTATAGAGTAGATATAACAACTTTAAATGAAAAGTTTTAAAGCACAGACTTATGTCATGCTAACAACGATGAGAGTAACTATTCTTTATCATCTGCTATGGAATTCAATAGCATACGGATCAGGTCATAAATGTAAACTTTATTAGTTTGGGCGTAGCTAAACATATAAAGTTGTGGCAATCCAAAAGCTAGGTGCGTAATTCAAGTTGGCCAAGCCATATTTTCTTAATAAATGTTGGGAAGACTGTTCATTTATTGATCATTGCACATGCATATAATATTTTGATGAAATTATAAAAATTAAAATAAAATAAAAATAGATGGTATGTATATATAGAATATTGGTCAGAAAAATGAGAAAAAGTGTTGACTTTTGCAGTGACAGTTTTCACTGGAGTCGTTTCAGCCACTAATATTTTGAGAAGCTAATTGAATAATAATTTGAAGTTGCATCACCAACTCCAGTGCTCATGGATGGACCTAATGTCAGTTTATCTTTCCAGAAGAAGCCGAATTTGCATTTAGCTTTTGAAGGCCAAGATAAGCTTTCTGTACATGTGGAACTTGCAGTTTATATGCAGTCGTAAACGCCTTTAAGAAAGGTATTACTGTATTGAACTGTGATGTGGAAAGTTTTGTCCTTTCCATTTTCAATGATTTAAATTTTCACTAGCAAAGTGTAAGGGTTTAACTGTAACTAATTGGTACTTCCAAAAGGTCGCCGCTAATGACTAATACTAACAGTACCATAACTGTGTTGACTGGTAGTACCAGAGGTGGGGGTAGGGCTAAGGAGCGTCTGAACAAGACACACACTGTCAGGGACCGTATGTGATAATAATTTCATGGCTTTTATTAAATAGAATTGCTATTGTAGAAGTGGCACAACAGGGTGCCTTGTTTGTAAAGTATTGTAAATGAAAGATTGGAGTGTTTCCCGTCCACCAGACGCCTACCGGCTATTACTGACACAACTAGTCCTAACAGAGACAACAGAAGGAAGACTATCATGAATTCCAAGAATTACATCTTCTAGAAATGTTGGCGTTCATTTTATTGTGTACGACATATTGAAAACAGATGACCCGACTCTGGGTTCAGCGTGAAGAATATTTGAAGAAGTTTTAAAGAAATATTTTAGAACATTTATCAAAATAAAAGACTTCAAGCTTTAATTTGTGGTAGGGTGGGGTACGCGCCTGCGGCGTTCAAAGCACAATAATTAATAAACAATAACAGCATTTACACAACAAAAAAAAAAAAATCTGATATTATATTGCACCT